>JAKMXC010000478.1:0-47679 GCA_025328345.1 Colletotrichum sp. SAR11_59
GTTCTCCGGGAACACGCCAATTCGTGGACTGGAATGTTATCCGACCGAATTTCATCACGACCCGAAACTGTGCGCTGACGGTTGCTGGAGAGGGGCAAAAAAGGGCTGGGCTTCAGCATGGAATGTTGCACATACAAAGGCATCGCGACTGCTGACGTGGACGAGGTGAAGCACAACGTCGATGGCTGCATTCTGATCGACGTTGCTGGGTCCTATGAGCATCAAATGAAGTCGAGGCAACGACAATGGGTTCAGGCGAAACACAAATCGACCGATGATAACGCAAATCAACAATCAACACAATAAGGACGGTTCATACCTGAGGAAGAAGGGGCAGAACAAGAACAGAGGACGGCCATGATTCAAGGCTTTGCTTTGTGGAACAAGTTATGGCGGCTGAATTGGAGGGAGATCAAGAACGTCGTCAGAATGGTCTGGACATGGTGCGAGTACAAGACTTAAGTAATGGGCCTGGGGAGACGTGAGACAGGCATCCAAGCAACTATTGCGGAAGTCACAAAACTTGACGACTCCTTGGATATTGATAAAATGAACGATGAAAGGATGAACATTCACAACCTGGCATACGGAGTAGGAGTATGGTTTTTTAGCTCTTAGTTCGAGTGGTCTGCAGTTGTTCATTATTTGGGTTACAAAATTCGAAAAGTAGAACTTGAAGATTTTTAGCAAATATGCACGCTGAGCGAGAGTCTCTCCAGCGAAGGCTCATGACGTCGCGCATCGTCCCAGAAGGGGAAGTTTCCCAAAGCTCGTAGCCCCTACCAGCCCCGATTTTTACCGCCTCTAAGGCTTCCGCCCCACTGCTCGCGACTTTCCGACATCGTCCCATCGACAACAGTCCCACGGATGCGTCTCCCTTTCACACAAAAACAAACCACAACACCCGCTTCCCCAGACTGATCTCAACTGCAATCGCTCCTTGGCGCGGCGGAGCTTGAGGAGGCCTGCCAAACATGGACGTCGACTCGGAGCCGACGCCCCGACGAGGAGCCCGCAAACCGTCCAGCCCGCCCGCCAGTGCCCCGGCCGCGAGACGCTTCCGTTCGGCTTCTCAAGCCGAGGCTGCTCGCACGTCCAATGCGTGCCAAATCTGCCGCGACAAGAAGGTCAAGTGCTCGGGGCAACGGCCATGCAAGTATTGTGCCAAGCGCGGGCTGAATTGTGTGTTTGCGGCGTCGGAGAAGAGGAGGCTGTATTCCGTCTCGTAGGTCCCTTTCTCCTACTCCCATACCCGACCAAACATGAGGCGCTTCGATGAGAGACTTGGCTGATTTGAAACATGGATGAATTAGACAAGTCAGGGAGCTTGAAGACAAAGTCGCCTTCTATGAACGACAAAACCGAGAAAAGTCCGCCCCGGGAACGGCATCGCCGCAGCCGGCATCGCCTGGGTGGCATATGCCTCCAGACGAAGCGGTGGAAACGCCTCATCTCCCGCGTGGGGATCCCCAAGAGGAGTCTTGCATCTCAGTGAGCTTGCTTTCTCCAGAGGATCTCCGCCCTCCAATGTCTCAGCCCACGTTCTCCCCCACGTTTGAGAGGATACGCGCCGTGGAGGTCTTGCCCGCGTCTACGTCCTCACCAGTGCGAACTGCAAGGGGTAAGTGGACCTATCACAAATGTCCATTTTCACAACTCGTCGACCCTCGAATACTGACTCCGACAGCCATTGCTCCGGAATCAGCGCTCTCCTCGTCCGAAACGTTCGGCTCCGAAATCAAGACGCTTCTTGTTTCCCGCTCGAACCCGGGCTCCGCTGCGAGTCCGTCAACGAACACCGGCGTGACTCCACTCCCGTACATTGACCGTCGCGGCTTACTTGAGGCTATTGGTCCCTGGCCCACGGAAGAAGAGGCGCATGCAATGTTGGACACTGTCGTCTTCAATGTTGGCATCTCGCAGCAATTGTTTGATGTCCGAGCGTTCTCGGATAACCTCGCCGTGCTGTACCAAGAAACCAGCGCAAATTTGAGGCTTACTGAGATCTGGATCGTGGAAGCCCTTTTGGTATTTGCTGTGGGTAGGCTACTCCAAAGTAGGGATGATGAGAATGGGGATCTTCCAGGGACGAGGTTCTTTCAAGAGGCGGTCAAGCGGACTCCATTGTTGAGTGACTTGAGGAAGCACGGTATCGTTGGAGTCGAGGTAATGGCTTTGACAGCTCTTTACCTCCAAATTTCGGACCGGAAAGATGATGCCTACTTGCATGTGAGTTGACGAAACATTGGGCTTCACTGATACGATCACTAACGGTCGGCCGTCGCAGTCTAACACGGCACTAAGGCTCGCCATCAGTCATGGCATGCACAGGGCAAACTCAGCGCCATGTCTAAGGCGGTCAGATAACGTGCATCGTAATAGGCTTTGGTGGTCTATCTACATGCAGGAAAGGTATGTCCCAACTGTAAGTTGAGCGGAGATTGGTTGGCTGAGACCGCCTCAGGAGACTATGTGCAGCTGGCGGGTATCCCATGTCCATCGAAGACTACGCCATCACCACAGCCCCGCCATACGAAATTCTCGGCTTTCCGTCGGCAAAAGCATTAGGTGTCAACGTCAAGACAGCGAGACTGACTGGGAAAATCACCTCAAGTATGTACCTCTGAAGCCAGGCAGGAGTCAGGGCCTCAGTACTAATGAGCCGGTAGCCATCTACTCTCAGAAAGACGACCCCGAGACCACTTTCATCAACAACGTACAGAATATCCTTCACTCCCTCTACGAGGTCGAGAAGACGATGCCGTCTGAGTATTTCATGGAGATCAGGCCAGCAGGCGTACTCGTCGCTGGGCGTCCGTTCACGGACGCCCCAACCACAACTTCAAGGACTAGTTCGAGTGTGTATACATCTGTTTACATGGTGAGATGTCTTGACACACATGACCTGGTGCCTATCCGACTGACTTTACCAGGCCGTCATACATACCGTCAGACCCATTCTGCTGTATATGGCCCGCAACAGCCGGGATCCAGAACGCGAAGACGCTCGAAACGAAGTCAGCCCAGCTTTAGTACGCCTCGCTGAGATATGTGTCGAGACAGCCAGTAAGACTCTCGTCATTCTCCAAGAACTCCGAAAGAAAGAGATTCTAGCAAGGAACGCTTTCCATGATCTGGATGCTACCTTCTCAGTGGGATACATCTTTGTGCTAGTCGAGGCTATCAACCCGGGGAAGAATCTGGGTGTCAAAGGCATTGACGGGTCCAGATCTATCCTCAGATACCTAGTCGGTCTGGGGAACCGCGCAGCGGCAAACCGGCTTGCTGAGCTGGACCAGATGTGTCTGCACCTAGCGTTACCTATGCAGCAAGGGTCTGGGCAAACACCGCAGCAGTCATTGGTGGACATGTTGGCAAAGCCGTTCTCGTTCGAGAGTGGTTATGGAGTTGTTGAGCAGACCACAGCTTCACTCAATGCTATGGAGAGGCCGCGTTCGCGATCCGGAGATGTGGGCGGAGCTCAGGCCTGTGGTGAGGATGATCAGCAGAGCTTTGGATTCAGCGGCGCGGACTTGGCAAGCATTCCGTTGGAGGGGGAGAACAGTTTATACTGGGTTTATCATACACCTGGCTTCTCATTTACAGGGGTTGAGCAGACAGATTGGGAGGCATTGGAAAACCAGATTCCATGGGGGAATCAACCATGAAAATCATTTCTGTCGAACTTTCGCATTCGTCATAGCGTTCTTGCAAGTACGAATGCTTGAATCCACGAGTGCTATGCTGGCAACAGGCGGTGAACAGTGTCTGCAGGCGAGTTGATTGGAAGCTGTGAATGTATTGGCTACATCTTCGACTATTGGCCCCTCCTTGAGTTTGGTCATGTCATGTTGACGTTTCCTGAGAGCTAGCGGGTCCTACGGTGAACTAAGAGATGAGGCGTGTCACACTACAGTCACTTACGCGATCATATGGACCCGGTGTCGATATGATCGTGGATTGCGAGGAACTTTCAATTCTTGGGGAATATCAGACGATACGTATGGTGATGATAAGTAACGGTGTGTAACGCCATGCCCAATTCAGGTTGTAGGGCCTTGAAGGCTCAACTGTTGACGTGTACAATTTCTTGCGCCCTGTCCCCTCCGGGGTTGCCTACTATCCGTTATTCGCCAGACTGCATGGCACCTGTGAACTTACCGTTATCAAACAATCTGACTTCATCCCAACGCCTCTCTCGGAGTAGGTCCATCATGTTCCAAATAGACCCATCATCGTTACTTTTAGCCGCTGAGACAACCTTTTGCGTGAGCTTAACCCCGCATTCATCAAGGAGGAACATCATGGGCCTTTGGTCCTCATTCAACGCTGCAGCCACGACAACTTCTTCCGCGATTCCGATATTGCCAGCAGACCCTCTTAGGAACACGGCCATATCATCTCCTGATGACAACGTTCTCGCCGCCGTTATGATGTTCTCTTGCGTAAGGCGCACCTGATCCCCATATTTGTCGATTAATCGAGCCAGTATCCCCCCTCCGTACCGGTTACTAGCTACAGCTTGAATGAGCTCAGGTGTCAATTCCAGTTGCTCTTCAAGCTTATCCATGCAAAGTTTCATCGTATCCTCGGATCCGCGTTCTGCTGCAGCCATAATTACCTCCTGAGTAATTTCGACTCCGTAACATTCTATCAATAAATCTAAGACTTCTGCCCCGTGCTCCCGATTTCGAGCTGCGTTGAGAATTGCTCGCGGTGTGATCTTGAACCCAAATCCAACCTCCAACAGGAGGAGTGCTATGATGCGTACGTGGCTGGTCGCTGCTGCCTCGACAACTGCTGGCGTAATACTGAACCGATCCCCATGCCTTTTCAGCAATAGAGAGATGATATCGTATCCGCAATCAGCATTACCAGCGGCGATCTCTAAAAGCCTTTCCGACACATCAAATTTATCCCCACACCTTTCTAGGAGTAGGGCGATAAAGTTGTATCCGTCATTGCAGTTACCAGCTGCGATCTTCGAAACTCTCCTCGAAATATCAAACTTATCCCCACACCTTTCTAAAAAAAGGGAGAAAATCATGTACCCATCATACCAATTATCAGCTGCAGCTTCCAGCAGTTGGTCTGTAAATTGGATTTCATCCCCATAAATGTCCAGCAGAAATTCCACAGTGTCCAGTGCACCGAATTCCTTTTCAACTGCAGCCAACAACACTTCCTGAGTGACGTCGATCTTGTCACGGTAATTTTCCACCAAATAAGCAATGCTTTTCCGACCATCGCCACGCCATACAGCAGATATAACAACGTTATGCGTCATTGGATCTCCTGTCTCTACTAAAAGACATTCTGCGACCTCAAAATGTCCGTGAACAATAGCAGCCTCAAGGGCTGTTCCACATACACCTTCACCTTCGACTTCCCACGTAGCGCCATGACGAAGTAGTAATTGAATGAGTGGTAGATGACCTGCTGCAGCTGCAGCTTGTGTAGCTGTACCGAAATACCCTCCTTCTGAGTCAACATCAACGTTTTCTTTCTCAAGAATTTGCTCCACCACCTTGAGCAACCCGAGATAGCATGCAAGCGTTAAGTCTGTGCAGTTCCACAAAAACCTCCAATGGGCTTCGCTTCTTTGTAGGTACCAGGCCCACATGGGTGCTTGTGCTGATGCTGTGCGGCAGAGCTCACGAGCAGCCCCACAGGATTCGTCACTTCCCTGTGAGTCATAGTGTAGGATCCAATGATGAAGAGCATATGCCATAAAAGGGGAACCCCGACCTTGCATCTCATTATCAATCATACTATCGACATCATGCAGTGATAGCAGACGAACACAGGATATGAGAATTTTGCCATGCGCTGAAGACATGTCAAAACTATCCTTCCATGTGCTTGATGGTCCAGAGGTTGTCATGAGAAACTCCCGGGCCGTCTGGTGGATGAAGGAAACCTTTTTGTCAACGACACTGACAAAAAGGCCACACAGGTTCTTAACTGTCATTTTGAAACCTTCACGAGGCCATACATCATCCTCAAGTTCTTTCTGGTCCATGAAGTCCTTTGCCTGTAACGTCAGGGCCCAATTGATTTCGTCGAGTGTCAAAGGCTGCGTGGCAGCGAGAATAACGTTGAGAAGGTTTCTCGCTTGCTTCTTATCCCGGCTGTGGCTTAAAATCTTCTCGTAAGCATCGAATACTGAAGATGGAAGACTAGAAAGCAGCGTCTGAACACTCGAAGGCTTGCAATATGCGCTACGCTTTTTATCAATGATGCTGAGCGTGAGATGAAGCCAGAGATAGGTACGGTTCTCCATGGCCTTAAGACGTTCCGAGATTGCCTGGCGATGCTCTTCGCGAAAGTCTTTTCCAAACTCATTAACCTTGTGGTCGATGACGAGATCAACCTCGTGACGAATCTCCTCGGACTTATCGTCACCATCTAGTCGGATATATGATTGCGCCATTGCTATCCTCTCGAATGATATCTCTAGATCGTCATATGGCCGGCTTGTGATCAGGAATTTGAGCTGTGATGACGCAGCATGCTTCTGCTCGCCAAAGTAGAATGTTTCGAGCACCTGGAATAGCTCTTGGCGGCCTTCCTTGCTACATTCGTCCAAGGCATCCAGGACACAGACAATTTCCCCAGCCGCAGTATTGGTAGCACAATCTACTAGGATTTTCCAGAGCTGGTAAAAGTTGTTTCGCAACTGATCCCCGTAAGAATCGAAGGTACTAGTTGCGCGGCTGATTAGAGACCTAGTTTGATCTTGGGTGAAGAGCTGGTGCAAGATTGCAGATAAAGCGTCGGAGCTGTTGACACGGTGCTTATCGCCATCTTTAAAAAAGAAGTAGCAGATCATCGACGTTGCAGAGCTTGACGAAAGTCGGCCATCGTCAATGAGAGCCCGTGCCAAGACGGACTTCCCACAACCAGGGCCGGCTGAGACCCAGATGATGTTTGAGGTGGTACTCTCGAGCCATTTACGGTAGCTTTTGTCCCTGAGAAACCATTCGCACGTCCCGGAGACTTTCCTAGGGTTGAAGTTCTTGTGTGCTTCATGGTCTGCTGCAAGTAAATGGAGCAGTTTTCGATCATTCTCGTTATACTCTCGGGCGTGCTCAGGAGCTTTCTGATTACTGAATTCGTCTTCGTTTCGCGATACAAGGTCGAAACTTTCGGCGTTCTTGGGAAAACCTGCAAATTGTCAGTAACTGCTGTGCAATCGTGATGGGGTACCCACATCGCGGTAGGTCCTCTGTGCATGGGAAAGCCTCCAGGATTGCTTTCGTTGCAGAGGCCGCTCTCGCAGCAGCGAAATTCTGGTAATTCTTGTTCTTGTGGCTGTCTGCATAGTCACAGACCGCCTTGACCACAACGCACGGGAATTGGTCCCAAATGCCAGCTCCCTCCATTTCAAATGCGACGAGGTTTTGCTCTTCAGCAATGCGGTCACGATCTAGGCCGGACTTCATCACGGTATCGCCCGACCCTAGTCGTCCAATGACAACGCGAAGATCATGAGCTCTGTCATCGCATACCAAATCCAGAAACTTCCTTTTTCGATGGCGAGACCTGAGCAACAGTTGGGAGGAATCGCACTGAAGTTCAGCGCACGAAGCCTTTTGTGCAGATTCGCACGCTCCGAGCTCATTGCACTCGCAGTTTCGAGAATCATAATGCCTGTGGAGATAACCCGGCTCGAAAAGACGATCTTCCGCTGCGGGCGGGCGTTGGTAAATATTTGCTAACCCTAACCAAAGGATTTGTTTCGGCTTCAACAAGCGGCACCTGTCCCAGAACGTCCTTCTTACTTACCCCAGAGAGAATCAGCGACTAAGACTTGTGCCAATTCTTGGCTAGTTCCGTGGACGCGGCTACTTCCCCGGATGTGCGGAGAGACCTGGGGCAATACCCCCACGTTGCACAGATCCGGGGTTTAGGGGTCTCTGAGCATACCAAGTTGCCGTTTTGTCTATGGCCCGCTCGACAACTTCTATCAGATATATAACAGGTTCGACCCTTTGGAACCCCGAGTTTTGGTCTTCACACCTCCCAGGTTTCGTTGGTGAGGACGTCATTGAAACTTTTACCGAAGCCGCGCATCCTGAAGTCCCTATTCAACCTAATCAATCAACCCTTTCGGACAACACAGTTTTGAAACTTCAAACTGAACACCATGGTAACCAAGCAGGACGATACACAGCTCGCCGCAATGGCCGAGGAGCTCGAGATGACGAAGAA
Organism: Colletotrichum sp. SAR11_59; assembly: GCA_025328345.1. NCBI lineage: Eukaryota > Fungi > Ascomycota > Sordariomycetes > Glomerellales > Glomerellaceae > Colletotrichum > Colletotrichum sp. SAR11_59. Next base: position 8,215 of record JAKMXC010000478.1, read on the forward strand.
GCAAGATGAAGAGCACGTCGCGTTTGAGCAAATCAGCCCCGAAGAGGAGCGCGCTCTCGTCCGGAAACTTGACAGAGTTTTGATGCCTCTGATGGCTTTCGTCTATTTCTTCCAATGTACAATCCCTATCTCCAACCACCTGCTGCATCAAATGTGCTAACCTCAACTCAAACCAGACCTCGACAAACAATCCATCAACTACGCCTCCGTCTTTGGCCTCCGCAAAGACCTCCGCCTCACAGGACAGGACTTCTCCAGGGTCATCTCCCTCTTCTACTTCGGCCAGCTCTGCTCCGAGTACCCTGCCGCGTACCTCATGTCCCGGCTGCCCATCACCCTCTTCGTCGGGGTAACAATCATCATCTGGGGCGGCGTCGAAATGACCCTCGGCGCAACCCGGGACTTCCACACCCTCGCCGCTGCGCGCTTCTTCCTCGGTTTCGCGGAGGGCGCCGTCTCCCCGGCCTTCATCATCATCACGTCCGACTGGTACCGCCGCCGCGAGCACCCGATCCGCGTGGCCACGTGGGTGTCCATGTCGGGGGTGAGCCAGATCCTCGGAGCGCTGATGATGTACGGCATCGGCGGCGCGAAGGAGATGGTCATCGAGAAGTGGCGGGCCATGTTTTTGCTTAGTGGAGGGCTGACGGCGGCGTGCGGTGTGGTGTTTTGCGTGCTGATGCCGCGGGATACGACGACGGCATGGTTTTTGAATGAGAGGGAGAGGAAGGTGGCGACGTTGCGGTTGGCGGTTGATCGTGGGACGAGGGATCGGGCGGAGTTTAATTCGAAGCAGATGACGGAGGCGCTGAGGCAGCCGATGGTGTGGATGTATTTTATGATGGCGCTTTGCATCACGTTGACGACGCCAATTCTGAAGGTAAGTTTTGTGACTCTCCAACGGAGAATTGAGGCTCACTAGTATAGTTCTCGTCGCTTGTGGTCAACGGATTTGGATATTCACCCTTCCAGACCATGCTGGCTGGCCTCCCTGGCGGTGCTATCAGCTTCGTCACGATCTGGATAGCCGCGCTGGTTCCAAGATTCTTCACCGGCACCCGAGTCTACACGTCAATGGGTCTGTGTCTGGTCCCTTTGCTAGGTTCTACGATGCTCCTTGTGCTTCCCGCTAAAGGCTACGAACGGGGTATCGTGGCGAGCACTTGGCTCGCCGCCTGCTGCAGCTCGCTCCTCAGCTCATCGGCAGCAATGATGGCATCAAACGTTAAGGGCAACACCAAGAAGAGCGTGGTCAGCGCGGGGTTCTTCATCGTATACTGCATTGGATGTATCGTCTCCCCGCAGGCGTGGGCGGAGTCGGACGCCCCGAGGTACACCAAGGGCTGCATCCTCAGTATCGCCAGCTGGGTCGCGTTGATCGTGACGTACGCGGTGTATGGGTTCGCGATCAAGAAGGAGAACTCCAAGAGGGATAGGCTTGCTGGCGAGGGGCGTTATGAGTACATGGTTGGCGGACACGATGGAGGGGAGCAGGCGGTGCAAATGGGTGTTACTGTTGATTCGGACTTGACGGACGTGCAGGACAAGGCGTTCAGGTACAACCTGTAAACTACTTGAGGCACCCTTACGCAAGAATATTGAGACCCCATGGTAAGTCAGTTTCTCTATGAGAGGGACTGACTAATAATGATTCCGCGAGACTTTTACAAATACAAGGTTTTGTATCAAGCTATTTTTCTAGGATTTTTGTGCCCTCCAAATCATGTTAAATGTGGTTCTCAGCGGAGGCATGTTCTCGCGTTTTGTTTGATGCCATCCCATTAGCAAATGTATCGACGAGACGGCAGGACATATGTCACGAAACCTTTATATGAAGAGAACTCAACGAGTGATAATATGTGTCCGAATTGCAGGCTGGGCAACAACGACGCCTTGGCGCAGACGTGACGAACATCTTCAGCGTTGGGTCAAGTTGGTGTTGATCACCACAATTCGTCAAATCGGATCCATCCGATGCAGGCTCGAAAACGTAAGCGTCGGATGTTGCGGCCGAAACCCATTTTTGACCAAAAACGGATTGAAGACCTGCAAAGGCCTGATGACTAAGACGCAAAAACCCCACCGCGTACAAACGATTTACCGAAGATAAACAACAACAGGGGCGATCAACTTAGGGGTCGGAGGGTAAGAAGCCGTCTGGCCGGGTAAGGGATGAGTAAGAGAAGCCGAAAACCCCTGCAGGCCGGCGGGCTTCAAGACGGGGCGGTACGTACCCTGGCTCCGGCCGCTGTCAAAATCTCGGAAGCGAACAGGCGATTGGCCAATGACGCGACGTCTTTTGAAAGCAGGGACCAGCCGGCGCCACGGAGCTTCCGATTTCTTCCCACAACGGCGGGCTGCTTTAAGGAAATGCGACCTTGTTGAAGTAAACAGAGAGAATATAGCAGTAAAAGAAGCAAATGACATCTATGGATGATGATCTTTAACGGTGTAAAGAATGTACGCAGCAGAGTTGATTTGTGAAATGATAGATGCTGTATTCGTGATCACAAGACCTCCCAAGCTTGGCACTGCTATGTTTAGCAGGGTCACCAGGCCCCAAAACAGTTCAGGTAGGAAGGAGCTACCCCCCAGTAAAGCGGCGGCGCATTCTGTCACCCGTCACGGCAGAGCTCTTTGCCCAATTTTGCCTCGCCAATTTTGCTTCGTTTCCGGACCCTCTCGTTCGCAACACAGTCACCAACACGTTCAACACCTCTCCCAACCCGCCCTTCGATGCACCCCTGATCTTGAGGAGTCGCTCATTCAACCTTCAACCTCCAAGATGATGCGCTCCCAGCTCCAGACCGCCGGCCGCCTGGCCAGGCCCTCCACGACGTCCAGAGTCGCCGGCGCAGCCCGCCTTCACATCTCCCCCAACGTCGCCTCAAAAACGACCGCCGTCCGATCCATCGCCACGAAAACGATACCCCGAACTTCCTACCCTGCTCTGACCTCGTCGCAATACCGCTCCTTCTCCTCCACCCGCATCCAGCATGGCGAGATGACCATCGTCGTCCCTCCCATGGCCGAGTCCATCACCGAGGGCACCATTGCCTCTCTGTCAAAGCAGGTCGGCGACCGTGTCGAGGTCGATGAGGAGGTCGCTAGCATCGAGACCGACAAGATCGACGTTGCCGTCAACGCCTCCGAGGAGGGAACCATCGTCGAGCTCTTCGTCGCTGAGGGCGACACCGTCGAGGTTGGACAGAAGCTCGCGCGCGTCGAGACCGGCGCCGCCCCTGAGGGCGAGAAGCCCGCGCCCAAGAAGGAGGAGCCCAAGCCCGAGGCCAGCAAGCCTGCCGAGTCCTCTGAGGCAGCTCCCGCTCCTGCCCAGGAGCAGAAGAAGGAGCCCGAGGCTCCCAAGAAGGAGGAGAGCAAACCTGCTCCCGCTCCCAAGCAGGAGAAGAAGCCCGCCGAGTCTGCCCCCGCGCCCCAGGCTGCCCCCCAGGCTGCCCCCTTCGGCGCTGCCGGCCTCTTCTCCCGCGGCGAGCGTGTCGAGAAGATGACGCGCATGCGCAAGACCATCGCCGCCAAGCTCAAGCAGTCCCAGAACATGACCGCTTCCCTGACCACCATCAACGAGGTCGACATGTCCGCCCTGATGGAGTGGCGTGCGCGCAACAAGGAGGACGTCATGAAGCGCCACGGCGTCAGGCTGGGATACATGGGTGCCTTCACCAAGGCCACCTGCCTGGCTGCCCAGCAGGTCCCCCAGCTCAACGCCTCCATCGACACCGATAAGGAGGTCATCACCTACCGCGACTACGTCGACATCAGCATCGCCGTGTCTGCCCCCAAGGGTCTGATCACTCCTGTGCTGCGCAACGTCGAGAGCCTCGACATTATCGGCATTGAGCGCGGCGTTGCTGAGCTCGCTGCCAAGGTACGCCCCCTGCGCTCATACTTAATAACATGAGAAGAAGCTGAAACCATGACCACAGGCTCGCGACGGCAAGCTGACCATGCCCGACCTCGAGGGCGGCAACTTCTCCATCTCCAACCCCGGCATCTTCGGCTCCCTCTTCGGCACCCCCGTCATCAACTACCCCCAGGCCGCCGTCTTCAACATGAACGGAATCAAGGAGCGCCCCGTCGTCGTCAACGGCAAGCTCGAGATCCGCCCCATGATGTACATCACCGTCACCTACGACCACCGCCTCATCGACGGCCGCGAGGCCGTCACCTTCCTGAACGTCGTCAAGAGCTACATCGAGGACCCCGCCAGACTCCTCCTGGCCTAATCTGCTGCGTATAGAAGCCAGAGGAGTAGGTACATAGCACAACAGCTGGCGAGGGGAGGCTGGCTGGCTGGCTGCGCGTCCCGTGTTATATCTGTAAACTTTTCTTTGTACCTGGGCGGGATAGCATTGCCTGGCATTGGCATCGGAGAGGCGTACACTGCTGCATCATAGAAGGTCTGGTCGTAGATAATTGGAAGAATCCAATGCCCAGCGTTGTCCTGGTTCAGGCCCATTTCCCCCTGTTGCCCGAAGACACTGGCACAGTTGAACTGTTGTACAAGTTCGGATTCCAAACTGCACCACCCACATGCCCCTGCCGTTCAAGATGTGCTGCCCACTCCAAAACCCCACAATGAATGCCAAGTAAAGATTGGGGTCCTTCTTCAATGCGGGGAGGCTTTGCGCCTCAGCTTGACTTGCTCCCTCTGCCTCCACGCCCGTCGCCGTCCGGGCTGGTACTGCGGCAACTGCTCCCGGTGGACCGCAAGTCTCGGCTCCAACATCCGGGGACCACATCTTATACCAGCGTCCGCCAGCCCACCGGTCTTTCAGCGATTGACAACGCCTGGCGATTAACGTATGGGGAAGTGTGAAAGCCGGAGAGTAATGACGAACTTGTCAGATTCGCATTCAGCGTCGGTCACTCATATTCCAAGTAGCCGACCTCGGTCCGATTATGGATAGTGCCTCGAAATGTCACTGGCGATTCCTAGGGGCCAAATCTTTCCCGGCGAGTAGCAACATCGACCAAACTTGCCTTTGAAGCTTGCGAACACATTCAAGTCCATGCACTCACCTGCCATACTCCTAGTATTTGCTTGACTTGGAGATCAGTCCGTGACTCCTCCATGACATCAAGCAATCGAGAACCCCAAAATCCTCTCGGGACCCTACCATATTTCCTAGCTTACACATTTTGAGCATCTTTCATCATGCTCCGGTCACTCAGATCTGCCTCGCGATGCGAAGCCGTAAAGGCGCTCGCAGCACCTCAAAGGACAAGCTCAGCCTGCGCGAGGCGCCATCGCCCGTCGCAAACGAGCTTCGTCCTCAAGTCACAGCAAGCATGCTTTTCCAGCGGGGCACGCGCCCTTTCGCCTGTGAAGGGCAGGTCCTATGCTACGGCAGCAGAAGCTGTCGACCTCAGAGCGCCTCCTGTAAGAATATCTTCCAGGCACTGATCATATTCTCACGCTTTACTGACGGGACCTTGTTTCTCAGAGCCCAATCGATTCTTTCCTCCAAGGCGGCGCGGCAAACTATGTCGACGAGATGTATCTAGCATAGAAGGCCAACCCCAAAGACGTCCACGTCTCCTGGCAGACTTACTTCCGCAACATGGAAGACCCCACAGTGCCGTCAACGCAAGCGTTCAGACCCCCACCAGGCTTGATGTCAAGTCGGTACACGGAAAACGCGCCTGTAGTCAGCGCGACAGGAACGAGCGACGGGGTAAGCTATCTCAAAGCCAAAAACATCGTACGCGCGTTCCAAGAATACGGCCACACCAAAGCAAAGATCAACCCCCTGGAAGATGTCGGCAATACCACAATCCACGCTCACCCCGACCTTCCCAACTCTTCAAACCTCAGCAAGTACGGCTTCACCACAGCCGACCTCGACCGCGAAATCCCTCTCGGACCGGACCTCTTCCCCCACCTCGCTAGCAGCACCAAAACCATGCCCCTCCGCGACATCATTGCCGCCTGTGAGAAGATCTATTGCGGCTCCTTCGGCGTCGAGTATCACCACATCTCCTCTCCCGTCAAACGCGACTGGATCCGCCACAGAGTCGAGACATACCACGCCTCCGCCCCCTCGCCCGCCGAGAAGCAGCGCATCCTCGACACCCTCATCTGGGCGACCTCCCTTGAGCGCTTCCTCGCGACAAAGTTCCCCAACGAGAAGCGCTTTGGTCTGGACGGCGCAGAGGGTCTTGCCCCGGGCCTTGCCGCCCTGATCGACCGCTGCGTCGACGTCCATGGCGTGCGGGACATCGTCATCGGGAGCTGCCACCGTGGGCGGATGAATTTGATGAGCACCGTCTACGGCAAGGACTTCGAGACTTTGTTCAGGCAGTTTGCGGGGACGGAGAAATTTGATACGGAGGGCGGGCAGACGGGCGATGTCAAGTATCACTTCGGCATGGAGGGCGAGAGGATGACGGCGGGCGGGGGTGTGGTCGGGGTGGAGATGCTGCCTAACCCGTCGCATCTCGAGGCCGTTGATCCCGTTGCGCAGGGCAAGGCGAAGGCTGTGCAAAAGATCAAGGGGGATGTGGACCAGTCCAGGGTGATGTTCATGGCGCTACACGGGGACGCGGCCTTCTCCGGGCAGGGACCGGTGTACGAGACGCTGAATCTCTCGGGTTTGAAGGGGTACGAAGTCGGCGGGACGGTGCGGCTCATGGTCAACAACCAGATCGGCTTCACGACCGATTCCCCCCACTCCCGATCGACGCCGTACTGCTCCGACCTGGCCAAGTACATCGAAGCCCCGATCTTCCACGTCAACGCCGACGACCCGGAGGCGGTCGTGTTCCTGTGCAAGCTCGCCGCCGACTGGCGGGCGGAGTTCCGGTCCGACATCGTTATCGACGTCAACTGCTACCGGCGCTTCGGGCACAAGGAGATCGACCAGGCGAGCTTCACGCAGCCGGAGATGTACAAGAGGATTGCGGAGCAGCCGGCGTTGCTGGAGAAGTATGTTGAGAAGCTGGTTGGTGAGGGGACGATGCAGGCGGAGGTGGTGGAGGAGCAGAAGAGGTGGGTTTGGGAGCAGTTGGAGGAGAAGCTGGCGAGGAGCAAGCTGCCTGTGGAAGATTTGGAGACACGACATAAAGCCACCCCCGAACATTTGCCCACATCGACAGCCGTGGGCGAGGCAATTTTGTCAACCATCGCCGAGGCAATCACCAGCGTACCAGAAGGCTTCAACCTCCACCGCAACCTCCAACGCATCCTCGCCGCCAAGAAGCAAGCTTTCGACGCCGGCATCGTCGACTGGTCCACCGCAGAAGCCCTCGCCTTCGGCTCCCTCGTCCTGGAAGGCAAGCCAGTGCGCATCAGCGGCCAAGACGTCGAGCGCGGGACCTTCTCCCAGCGCCACTCGGTCCTGCACGACCAGACCACGCACGCCGAGTACACACCCCTGAACCATCTCCAAGACCCCCAGCCTGCGCGGTACACCGCCGTCAACTCGCCGCTGAGCGAGTTTTGCGTGCTCGGCTTCGACTACGGGTACTCCCTCGCGGCGCGGGATTCGCTGGTCATGTGGGAGGCGCAGTTTGGCGACTTTGCGAATAATGCGCAGGTTGTGATTGACCAGTTCATTGCTTCGGGCGAGGCGAAGTGGTTGTTGAAGAGCGGGCTTGTGATGTCGTTGCCGCATGGGTATAATGGCCAGGGACCGGAACATTCGTCGGCGAGGCTGGGCAGGTTTCTTGAGCTGGGGAGTGAGGATCCTAGGGCGTGGCCTGAGGATCTGGAGAGGGCAAGGAGGGAGTGTAATGTGAGGATTGTGTACATGACGACGCCGGCGAATCTCTTTCACGCGTTGAGACGGCAGGTTTACTCGCCACACAAGAAGCGTAAGTTTACTCCATACGGCCATAAGAGGAAGATTGTACGCTAACATCTCCAGCCCTCATCATCTTCTTCTCCAAGTCCCTTCTCCGGCATCCTCTGGCACGATCATCTGTGCAAGAACTCACCGGCACATCGACTTTCCAGCCAGTCCTCTCCGACCCAGAGCACGGCAACAGCATCTTACCCCGAGAAGAAATCAGCCGTGTGATCCTCTGTAGCGGCCAAGTCTACGCCTCACTCCAAAAACACCGCGAAGCAGAGGGCATCAAGAACACAGCCATCACACGCGTCGAGGAACTACATCCCTTCCCGTGGGCTGAGGTCAAGGAGAATCTCGACTCGTACCCGAACGCGCAGACGATCGTGTGGTGCCAGGAGGAACCGTACAACGGGGGTGCGTGGCAGTACATGCGCGATAGGCTGGAGACGGTGGCGTCGGAGTCGGAGAATCACAAGTTCAGTCGAATCGTGTACGCTGGGAGGGGGACTGGGGCTGCGGCGGCGACGGGGTCGCAGAAGGTGCATCAGGCGGAGGAGGAGAGACTATTGACGGATGCTTTTGGTGACTTACAAGGTTAAAGATAGGAATTTGGTCTTGTTTCAGAAAAGTCTCACAAAATCCTGATCACTATCTTTGCTTCAGAGGTAGCTAGGGAACACACTCAAGTTCCAAGGGCTGCTATATCAACCGATTCAAGTTGCCTACTTGAGCATAGGGCAGCTCGGAAACAAACCGATAAGCATATGTGTACTTAGTGTAGACAGGACGGTGGCATACGTCAAGGCTGGGCGGAGCTTCTAGTGGTAACTATGTCGTTTAGTGCGAAGTGACTAAACTTTTTCTTTTCCAGCCCAATTAGTTATAAGACGGTTTGATACGAAGTAGGTCCTCTTTCTAACCCAATTAACCATGAGACGCACTATTTAGCGGAAAACAAATACGAAACCATATTTTAATCATATGCAACACTGGACGTATCGTACGATAGTGTACTTCAACTGCACGGGGTTGGGCTGTGGTCGAGGTAGGTTTCATTCCCTGAATCGATCCAAAGGCGATGATGGGTACAGTGGAAGCACAATTGCAAAGCAAGAAATGTGCCTCAGCATGCGGTGCGAGTGGACTGCTGTCTATGCCGTGCGGGGGTGTGTCTGACTGCATCGCATGAAAGATGGACGCTTCTTCCTAATAAATAGCAAGTTTTATAGTCAAAGTTAATTATAGAAAAACCGAAGTTTTATGTCGATCTCCAAGCAGGACCTATCTACTAGAGGTAGTAAGAAACAGAGGGGACCAATGATGAGAACATTGCATAGCCAGCCAACAGATGCTGATGATGCACCCCAAGAAACGTACATGCAGAAAAGTAGGCAACCGAGTGCGCAATTTTCCACGTGGGCCAATCGTCCGCATCTTTTGCAGCCTGGAAGGATCATGCGGGCTGCCTGAAGCAGTTCATAGCCTGCAGCTGCCACACACACTAGGTATTGAGACTTCTTCCGAATTCCATTTCTTCAGCTCAGCCTGCTACACTGCGGCACGCCTCTACTTTAATTGGTAATCTCATGCGTTAATAATAGGAATGTCCTGGTGAGTCAACGTAGTCTCCGTTGGCCTCTCTGCTATCCCGGTGCCATCTGGCTTGGAGTCCTCCCTCATGCCCTTCGGAACATGCACGACTACATTGGCGACTTCATCGACGGCCAAAACAACTCCAGACACACTCACCACGTCATTCCCGGATCCCAGTAAAATTTCAATTCAATTCACACTTGGGAAACAATCAGGCGCTTCATCTGACGTGGCTATCGTTGCGTCGCTCCTCATAGCATGCGTCTCTCGGCAGCGGATTTCACAGCCTGATCCATCAAATACCTCACCATGGATCCCCTCTCCATCACCCTCGGCGTGATGACGCTTATAGGCACGAGCTCAAAGATCTATACGTCGCTGAAGGATGTGAAAGACTCGGCGCAAAGTATTGATGGAAGGCTGCGTGTGCTTATCAATGACGTGGGAATGTTCAAGGCCATGCTAGAGTCTATGAAGGGCACTCTGGAGTCAGACGAAGTGCGACCACTTTTCCATGCGACGGCTCATTTGACCAGTCACTGGAACACCATAGCAATATGCATTCAAGACGGCGGGAAGATGATGTCTGAATTTGCTGTCATGTTGGAGAAAATTGATAAATCCGCGGATTTCATGGATTCGACGAGAAAGGCTTTCAGGCTCAAGTCACGCTGGGAAGACGTTTTGGTCTTCCAAGCCCAGCTATCTTGTTATCGGCAAACAATTTCTGTCTCTCTTCAGGCGGTATTCATGTAAGTACCCAAAGACTTTACGCAAGCACGGCGCACTCTCACTGGACTCCTAGATGGAATCAGGGTCTGACTAAGGATCAAAATGTGTTCGGCGGGCCGCTATTCTTGCAGGGTCTTTCGGACTTGAACACGACGATCCGTCGCGCAGCAGAAGATGTGTCTCAGCGCATTATGGCTCTGGAGAATCGCGTCGATTCTCGTGATACTGAAGGGCAAATGACGACGCTCAATAATATGAAGCACTGCGTTCAATCTTCAGCCAAAATCGCATCGAGCGCATCTTCGTGGTCTCTCTCCACAGATGTCGCAGAGTCAGTCGCAGCCTCGGACTTACACGATATTTGGCCCGTCGAGCCTGACCCGAGCACACTTGCCTGGGTCGCCAGCACGTCAGACCAAGACCAGATCCGGGCCACTTCTATGCATTCTATTTCGATCGTTTCAGTTTCAACAGCAGACCAGTCAGACTCAGACAATGAGATGGAAGCCGAACTTATCAATCTTCATATCAAGCGAGGACATGAAGAGCTGCAATTGGGAAACTTTGCAACCGCCGAGCGACTACTTCAAAAAGGGGTTCGACTATTGGTAGCCTCTAAGAGCCAGCGGCAGCATCTGTCCGTACATGCCAACGGCCTGGAGGACTTGATCACCCTGTATCAACAACAAGGGAGATGGGAAGAGAGCAAGGACACAATCATCGAGAGGGTTGCGCTTCTTTCCAGGGCTGCTACGGCTGTTTCAACGGAAATTGTGAAGGAAAAGCTCGCCCTTGCCGATGTACTCATGAAGCTTCATGACCCAGTTCAAGCTCGTCTACACGCTAGAACTTGCATCAAAGCCTATCGAAAGCTGGGTCCACAAGGTCACGAAGGGCTCAAGAGAGCACTTGGTACAATGATCGGAATCTGCGCTTGGGAAGACGATACTAACGGAGAAGAAGAGTATCGTCTCCTTCTCTCCAATATTTCAGGATCGCTGGATGCAAACGCTTCATCATTCTCGTCCCAGACTGAGGTGGCGGCAAGCACACATAGTGGCTCTGGTTCTTTTCCTAAACTCACAAGGAATAATCAAAGGTTTTCTGACTCCTTGCGAATTCCTACGGAGCATTTTCTGTCGCAGTCAAAGACTTCTACTATAGGCGAAGGACGGCCGACACTAAAGACGGTGCAAGGAAGTTGGATAACGGAGACTTCCCTCGGAACACAACTTTCTCAACCATTGTCAGATCCTAGCGGGATTCACGCGAACTCTCCACTTGCAAGATTACAGACGCAGATGATGGAAAAACAGGCCAACCTTTCGGCTACCCACTTAGACTTCTCGAGTCAAATGGAAACCTCAGACGGCCCAGGCGTTGAGATTGTGGAAACCTCCACCCGGTCTCGTCACTGTTCGGTGAGCGTTGCTGCTTGATCTAAGAGAAACTATGAAAGACTCACGTATTCGCAGTCTCCAAATACAGGGACACATCTACAGGTCCCATTGTCAATGAAACGGGGCCAGAGGCATAGCAGCCAACAAATCAGACTCACAGTAGAGCCTCCTCAAGAAAACGCAGCATGGGATACTTTGGAGATAGACAGATTGCAAAGCAGCCCATACCGGAATCCGATTCGCAATCATGTTCAATCAACCAATGACTATGATGAAACCTCTGTTCGAATTGGGACAGACATCTCAACAACACCGGTGTCAAGAGTTACAGCAATATTTGTTGGAAACACTTGGAGTAGCAAGACCTCTCTCATTAGGTGCGTGTATTTCGCTTGGTAGTGGACATTGCGCAGATCTATCCAAGTTCAATCTTGTACGTGCTACTGACAACATCGTTTCAGTCGTTGCTTCCGTGGCGGCAATACTCTGACTGACATAGTAAGAGACAAATGGCTATATTTCCTCCATCTGATGCAAAGCGTCTAAGATCACAGGTGGCTATTCTTGCTCTTGCGAGCTAATTTGAATCTTTCATAGGGTGGCTCTACTCAAGCACTCACCTCGCAATCTAAGATGTGTTCCATTGAGCTTGAATCGCACATGTTGCCGGTTGAGCTTGTGCTGTGGGACAGTCCTGGACCACTAAGCGAAACACTGTTTCCTGACACAATCCACAACATTGTCGACAGTATAAACTGCATCGTCCTCTGCTTTGCAGTCGACGAGCCTGGTCTCGTTACAGATATTGACGCTATGGTAGGTGAATAAATTGAGCATTTTGAATGAATCCGAACGTCACGAATCTTTGAGTTGTAGGCGTCATGGTTGACTTCGAGTAGTGGGCGCCACGACTTCGGGCCCTGTTTCCAGACAAACCGGTGGTACTGGCGGGCACGAAGACAGACCTTCGCCAACACAGAGATATTAATGGAGAAAATCAGTCGTGTGATTACCTGAAGGTAAAGAAAAAAACGAGGCGTCTATCTGCACATCGATAGCTGATCACTTCTTCATAGGGAGTTCAGATCCAGGAAAGGATTGGAGCAGTCAGCTATGTTGACTGCTCAGCCAAAACTGGACATGGCGTTGATGAGCTCATGAGAGAAATATTTACTCATGGCATGATACATCAAAAACACACCGCTGAGTTTGGGAGGGTGAAGAGTAGTATGTGGCGGAGGAGCATGGGGTGGTTGAGGAGTAAGCCTTGAGACGCCCAAGCCCGTGTAAAAACTTGACATCCAAAAACTCTGCCATGTACCGATGCATAGATTTCAATTCCACCAATTGATTTTGTGTCTGCTTCGTCTTTCTGTCTTTGTCGTTCTAGACTTCGCCTATTTCGGCTTCGCTTTCGGTAATCGTGGACGTTGACGGCAAGCTGAGTTGCCAGTAGCCGTCTGTCCACTGCGCGATCCCTTTATGGTCGGCTAAGCAGGTGGTGCTCCGAACAAGTACAGCAGAACAAGTTCAATGCCAGTAATCAATGATCGTAGTTTGCCATCAGAAGTCGGCCGCCTGTTGTGCATCTCCACTGGGGCTAGAGTAAATCAATCGGCTTCGCCGAAGTGAGGCAGAATAAATATGAGGGCGATGAAGTGTTCATCCAGACACAGGCGTCAGTCAATCTGACAGGAACTCTATTCCTTCAGTAAGGCAGGATCATCCCCTCAAGCAAGCCGGGCGGCTCGGCGCCAGGGCACTTTTGAAGTTGCCAGCCTCGCTTCAAGGCCGAGGACATCCCCTGAGCACCAGCGAGTAGACGCTAGCGCAAAGCTTGTAACCGGCGCTAGAAGCCCTGGAAATAAGATCGACCCGCCTGCGAATATGTAGGTAAGTATGCTTATCAGCAGTATCGATTGATCTCAAAATTCGGATTTTTCCGCACTAAACCGGAGACCTGACGATTCAAGTAAACAGGGGCATACCGTCCGTACGCCCTAGATGATTTGTCTGCCAAAAACCAGAAGTTTGTTTGATTGCCTTATTTTCTAGCCCGCAAGTCAAAGTTTGGATTTATACGAATGAGCTGCACGGTAATTCTCATGCAGATATGATAATAGCTGGTCTAATGATTAACTGGCTTTTGAAATATCAAAATCGTATCATGACTTCATGTATTATGTGCCTTAGCTACAGTCTTCGTTTATACAATCATTCGAGTTGTTAGTATGTATGACTTCTCAAATGCTTAACTGCAGAGTGGCGGCTCTAAAAAGGTGACGAGAATATTTGTCTTCGGTGCGTGATTTCATCAGTAATCAACTCCGAACGAAGAATCCAGAGAGTTCGGCAGAGACTTGAATCATGGCAGAGGTTCCAGGACCGATTGGGCTTAAGCCAGAGATGCATGAACAGTAGCACTGAACGTTCAAAAGACCGTGACTCGAGGTTGACACAGCACTGAGATTTGCCCGGGCAGAAGAAACCCCGGTTGGCAGACTATCTGCATCCGAAGATGAGAATAACATTTGAGGTTGAGTGAACAGTGACTCGACAGTGAGATGTGAACAAGATTTCCCTAGGCAGTAGAAATGATGGTCAGCAGATTATCTACATCCGGCCGATGCTAAGGTCTCCTGGACACACTGATCATGGTCAAGAGATAGCCTACCATGGGACGTATAAGAACATGCGTTGTCGTCCTCCATTGAGCATCTAAGAAATCTCTCCTCAGCCGCAGTTCCACGCTTCAATCACCACACTCATTCACTTCCTACAAGACACACTCTCTGCTTTACGTTTAGTCCAACACACGACTTTACCGCAAAAATGCACTTCAACCCGCCTCACATTCTTTTCCTGGCTGCTCTTGCGAGCGCTGTTCCCACTGAGATGGGTAGCATGGAGCCACGCAGGTATGTCTGCAACTGAGTAGGATTGATGAGCAAGTTCTGATCAAAACCGCGAATATAGCCCGGCAGGTTCTGAACTCGATGCTCGTGCAGCTGGCAAATGGGAAGCCCACGCCAAGTACTACGCCCTAGGAGGCAAGGTCGGCAGCGAGATTTATGTCTCCGGAACCTGGACCGACCCGATCAAGAACCCTGGCCAGCCCTCCGGTACCTGCACTGCTCGTATCGGTGGAATAAGCGGTGGTACGCCCAATGTGATCGGCTGTGACTGCGAGATCACGGCCACTGGCCCCTTGAAGTTCGAGTCCATGTGCTTCCTTGACTTCGCTGAGGGAGCGCCCAACGGGGATTGGACTGCTGGTTTTTCCGTGGCTTTCAAGTGCTCGGCCTTCTTCTCTTGCACTGGGTCAAACGCCTACTCCATTGCCAGCGCCAACTCGGCCTGCAAGAACACCAGCGGAACGCCCTGTGCTGGTTTCCACGTTACTGCTTGAGCTCCCGTACGTGAGCAATGGCCTCCTTTCGAGAGGGCTTCCTTGGGGATAAGGGGTGATTCTTGCTAGGAAAGTTGGTTATAGACACCTATGTGACATACAAATCAGATAGACAAATGAAATGAGCCTGGTATTCCCAGGACTTGTTCTCCGCGTCGTCTATGGGTCAAGGGTGTGATACCTATGTATAAGTGTTGATGTGATGATTGGAGTGTCTTATTTTGCCACGAAAAACTGATGTTCTCGATGTATTGGGGGTGGAACATCTTTTCCTCGGAGATTCCTATTCCGCCGTCCGATCGACTCTAGAGAAGCCTTTTCAACGTAAGAAATCCCACATCGAAGGGTAACACCAAGTCAACGGACAGAGCTTATATGTAAAAATGTTTCATACTCGGATCGGCTGGATATAGAAATGCAGAATATGCAGTTTAAAACGACTACCCCCAAAGGGTCAAGCGGCGATCCAGTCATAGAAGTTTAGCGTATCCTTTTGTCACTAAGGTCAGACGGTCTGGGTAATATGTGTCTTTATACACGACGCGCTACCATCCACCCCATCTTAACAAACAGCCAAGCGTCATAGGTGCATTTTCTGTACCGGAGACAAGTCTGGACACAGCATAAAGCCGCTATCCCCAACGCTTAACTCAAGTTACAACCAGTAACTTAACGTCAATAAACTCCCATGACGGTAAAAAATACATCAGATTGACTGGGGTGGGTCTGCCTGCGGATGCCTCAGAGAGAAGTTGAGACGGTGAGATCTGAACATTGAAGCTTTCGATTGAAGTTCTTGGCACTATAGTTGTGACCTGCTTGGAGCAAGACGCTAGCTTACATCCAGTAAACCTTTCACGAGCAGCCGCTTCAGAAATGCATTGCCTCGGCGATAGTAGCCTCCCTTTGGAAATCAGATGCCGAGCTTAATTTGACTACCCACGCACGCGGCACTCAATCTCTCCCGAAACACCCATGGCGGTACGTCAGTCCTCTAACAACTGAATCGCGAATGCATGTTCCAAATACCTTTCTTCCTGATGACCATATTTGAAATTGGTGTATCGGACGAGTCACGCAGGATGAATCAGCGGGATGCATCTCACTTGAGGAAGAACTCGACCAGTACTGATGGCTCGGATCGCGCTTGAGGCGGCAGGATCGTCTCATTGACTAGGATTGTATTCGCCTCTGCTCCCGAACTATTGAGAGCATTTCAGCAGCCGGTTGAAGCTACCTTGACTCTTGAATCAAGCCTACAGCGATTGTCGGACACAGGCAGTGCCATACGTACAGTTGTGTTAACAAAGCCCACCGCAGATCAGACTCAAATGGACTCATCAAATTCAATCCGAGTTATGCCACTTGCATCGTCCCACTTCAATCTATCCACACAACTTGAAATATGACCGGTTCGGGTGACACTCGAGACTAGAGAGAATTGAGTTAACGTAGTTCAAGGACCTCAACCATGGGGTACAAAGTTCATTTTGCCAAGGAGAATTAATTTGCTACGTGAGCCGAGTCATTCTAAAGTTCGGGTCATGACGAGAAAAGGGGTCCCGACTTTGGAACATATAAGGCCGACCATTTCGATCACTTACAGAATAATGCATGCCCCAGGAACCTTGGGATACGATTGCAAGACACCACAATGAAGCTGATTTTCGTGGCCACAACATTCATGCTGCATGGCATCGCCTCAGCCAAGATCGCCCAAATGCTGTGCAACAACAAGCCGCCTTTGAGCCAATGGGGAGTGAGTTATATTTCACGAAAGTAGACTTATGCGCTGAACTAACAGCGAACGAGCCTGCGAATTGTTCTGAAGACGATCACTGGACGTGCTACTCACGCTGCCAGAAGGAGGTTGGTCGAACTCAGTTGTCGCCTTTCGGACCTCACTGACACTAATTAGTGCCCCGTTGAGAGACAACCTTCAGTAGCCTCTATTGGATATGCGTAAGTCCACTGATTCAATCGCAGTAGAATGAGGCTAATTAGTTCATAGGCGATCTGACGGACAGTGCGACTGCTACTGTTGGGTGTAAAGGGGCGGCACCTACGGCGACACCGTTTGAGTATGACATCTGTCATGTTATCGACGCATCAAAGTCCAACTCATGTTGCGACGGAGATGCTGAAGTCTGCATGAGATCTGGCAGCACAGAAGCGGACAGGTTGGATATTCTTTGATGAGAAGTTCTGTCACAATTGAGATGGTATTCAAATCAATGAGCGTTTGAAAGTCTACTGCCCGGGCGAAAGAAAATGCGTTCATGAAGCTGGCCAGCGTTGTTAAACTCGGCACATATTCGCCAAGGCAAGTTTGTGTGTGTCCAAAGATCATATGGGTGATTTAGGTCTGTTTCGTACTCCTTCCTATCAGAGTGGGTTGATCTCCGTGCTCCTCCTGCAGAAATGTGACCACAACATGGAGCATTAGCCTTTCTCAGCAAGAATCTCTGGGCAACGTGGAGATTTATGTGATGTTCCCACGCCGGAAGCAGGGAATAGGCACGCGGTGTGTACTCATTGGTTGGAAACAGCAAGATCCATGTCGATTGTATGCACTGCTGGGCCTCTTCCAACGCCTCGCACCAACGCCAGCCTGGTCCGACGTCCCAGACAAAACACCCATAAACCCCTCATGTCTACAATTCAGAGACTTTTCCACAATCAATTGTTCACACCCTTCTTTTTCTTTGATTGATCACTATCTGTCCGAACTAGATAGCACTGTCTGATATCATGACCGACTTGACCGGAGGTACAGCTGGGCTGCAACCGACAGTTGCCTCCGCTGCTGGAATGACCACAGCCCCGCCTACAGGCCCCCCGCGGGTTACGCCGAATGGGAATGATCATGACGAGCAACCGCCTCTGGAAGTCGACGATGCGGCCGTAGTATGACATTACCTCTTCGGAATTCGGCAGACCATGATTTTGCTAACATGAGCAATAGCCCGCAGATGATGATTCTGCAAATGAGGATCAGCTGTAGGCCCCCTTGGATGCTGTGTACGATGGGAAATAATTCACTGACAAATTGAACAGCTCCTCGTATACTGCATCATTGACGTCAAGCGTCATTGACTACCCTATCGAGAATGGTCGCCGCTACCACGCATATCGAGCGGGGTGTATGTCATGTTCAACCCATTATTTGAGCAATTTTGTATTTCAAGTCCCCTGCTAACGCCGCATCATAGCGTACTTCATGCCCAATGATCAAGTGAGAGTTTCTTGTTTGACTCTATGACTTCAAATGTTGACTTTGACAGAACGAGATGGATCGACTTGATTACGCACATCTTGTCACAACGAAGATACTCGGGGACAAATTGTATGTTGCGCCCATCGAAGAGAAAAACATCCACCAAGTTTTGGACATTGGTACCGGTACTGGACTCTGTAGGTTCTTTTCCAGAACACCTCTAGATTCAAACAGGCCTAGGATGCTAAACTTCGGTAGGGGCAATCGACTTTGCAGATCGCTTCCCAGCCGCAGAGGTGAACTCTCCCCGGTTTCCTTTGACATTTCACCTTTCGTTACAAATTTTGTGTAGGATGCCAGTTTTAATTATGACTAACCGGTGTTCAAGGTCCACGGTATTGATCTCAGCGCTATTCAGCCAGAATGGTGGGTCTTTTCAAACTGAAGTTGGCGCAAATTGTGACTCACAATATCAATCAGGGCTCCCCCCAATGTCAAGTTCGAGATTGATGACGTCGAGAGCCCCTGGGTTGACAGGACGTACGACTTCATCAACTGCCATTGGATGATGGGTTCCATTCAAGATTGGCCAAAGCTGATCAGCAACTGTTACAAGTGCGTGTGTCATGAAAGAACCCCTTGTTAATGACGCATCTCATACTGATCTTTTGTGAAGGAACTTGAACCCAGGAGGCTGGGCAGAATTCCTCGAAATGGGTGGGGAGTACAGTTCAGACGACGGAAGCTTCACCCACGACCACGCCACGTACAAGTGGATCAAAACTCTTTTCGACGGCATTGCGTCGACAGGTCGTGATAGCCGTCCCGGTACCAAGCTGAAAGGTTGGGTCGAGAATGCAGGATTTGAGAATATAACCTACAAGAAGGTCAAAGTGCCGCTTGGTGTGTGGCCAAAGGACCCTTATTACAAGGAAATGGGTTTCTTGAACTTGACAAACCTCTTGGACGGCCTGGAAGCCTTCACTTTGAGAATCTTTTGCGGCGTACTTGGGTTTACCAAGGAGAAAACGATGCTGCAACTCGCCGAGGTCCGGAAGGAGCTGAAAGACAAACGCAGCTTCAATGCGTACTACAAGGTGTAAGTGAGCTTCTCAATACTATGAATGCCGAAGCTGACGGAAAGTAATCAGGCACATCGTGTGTGGACAAAAGCCTGCTGGGAATGCGGAATGATGCTGAGATTTGCCTCTCGCTTGACTAAGGGGCAATATTCTCATTTCTTTGCAACAGCTAGTAGTTCATATTCAAATACACAGCGCACAAACTTACTCGATCTAGGTAGAGAACGTTTCCCATCGATTGAAAATATATACTTTGAGTGGATGCATCCTCATTATGCTTATCCTACACTCTATTGCGTTAACAGCGTCCACCCCTAACTTTATAGCCTGAAAAAGGCACAAAAAGGGGCATTTTTGTTACAACCTATAAATAAGGATAACAGCTGAACAACCTACTTAGGCGTTAGATAGTTAAGATAGGATATTTATACTATAGAATTATAAGAATAATAAAGACTTATTTAGAATAAAAGAACTATAGTATAAATTATTTAATAATAATATAAAAGATTAGATCTATATATTAAGAATATAGAAATTATATTTAGTAAGAATAAACTTTATTTAAATTGAGAATAATAATAGAGAATAAAAGTATTATTTTAATTTATATATAATATAACCTTAAGTTTAGTTTTAATTTAAATCTTTATAGCTTTTTAGTAATTAACTTAATATTTATTTTAATAAATACTTTTAGTTTAGTTTTATTATAAATTACTTATTAAATTTAAAACTAATTATTTTAGTTTCTAAAAACTTAATTTACTATTAGTTTATAATTTATAACTTAAATTATAGCTTAATATATTATTATAATATATTAATCTTTAACTTTTATTAGTAAACCTTATTATTAAATAGCTAACTATATCATTTTTATTATTTTTATTTAATAAGTTAACTATTAATTCTTATTAATAATTATTAAATAATAATATTTTCTTATACTTTTATTAAGTTACTTTTATTTAGGTTTTTATTTACTTCTAGAAAATAAGTTATTTAGAATTTAGTTTAAAAGTTTAAAAACTAGAAAATAAAAGATAACTTAAATAGTAAAGATAATACTAAAGAATTTAAATATTAGTTTAATTAAACTAATAATAACCTTAAAGAAATATATAATATATTTAATTAATATATTATAACTTTTAAGGAATTATAAGAATATACTTTTAAGAATTAAAACTTTAAAAAAGAGGTTACAATTTTATAAACTATTATTAATATTATCTTAATTTTAATTAAAGAAATAATAAGAATAACTTAATCTTAATTTTCTAGCCTCTAGCTGTTTACTATAATTTTTACCTACTTAGAGCGACAGACCTCCTAACTCTACGCCTCCTAACAATATATATAGCCTTTAGTTATATAATCATAACCTAACGACCTCCTAAGTCTCTAACTACCTCTCCTAACCTTAGCTACACTTATATATACACGTCACACTAGATAACTTTACTATCTTTAACTTCACTTTAGTAATAATATAGTTTATAATTACTTAATTACTTAATTACTAACTACTAAACTATTAACTTATCCTCTTTCTTACGTATCACTTATGCTATTAATACTATCTCTATTACTACTTTACTATCTACTATAGTAGCTTTTTTAAAAGTAAGTTGTTATTATTATTATTTTCTTATTTAATTAGGTTAGCTAATACTTTTATAGTAGCTATACTATTATTAGTAACGCTCTCTCTATTAGTTAGCGTAAAGCATACTTACTAATAAGCTTTATTAGGCTTAAGTTTATAGTTATAACGCAGCCCCCCTGTAAAAAGACTATAGTAAAATTCACCCTATACGCAGGCATAATTCTAGAAACACTATATAGGCACTTTAACTTATACCTTCTACTAATTAAAGAAAATAGTATAGAAACCCTATATATTCCTACTAGTAGGTAAACCCTCTAAATATTATAAAGTTAAACGTACGCCTTAGCTAAATAAATTAGTAGAATAGTAATAGCGCTAGCTATATAGCGTAGAGCTAATAGCGCTATATATAGTAGGGCTAATTATATTAAGGCTAAATAGGTTACTAAGGCTCTTATAGCCTAGTAATAGCTTCACTAAACCTTTTAGTAAAGTACTACAAATACTACTAAATAGAGATAACTCCTTAACTAAAGAGGTTATTATAAGAAGTTCTTATAGCTAGAAGTATAAAAAGCTTTACTATATATAAAGCCTTATACCCTTCCCTCTTCCTCTTCTTTACTAACCTATAATAAATCCTTTATAATATCTATACTATATAAAGAATATAAGAATACTAACCTTATACTAAGTACGCCTTTCTTTAAGAAAACTACTAAAGATATTACTATATAAAATAATATCTATATACTAAATAAAGCTCTTAACTTTAGTAAGTACTTTAATTTTAATTAAGAGCGCTTTATTATAGTAGTATTAAATAGAGCTTTTAAGAATACTTTTAAAAGGGACTCTCTCTATACTATAATTAAAGTAATAAATACTTTTAATAGCTTTAAAGTAGAAGCTATATATATCTCTAGCTATCTTAAGGAGTAGCCCTTTTTTATATAAACCTTCTATAATATTAAAGTAGATATAGCTTAGGCTTAAGTATAAGCCTAGTAGCGATTAGTAAGTATACTTTATGCTAACTAATAGAGAGAGCGTTACTAATAATAGTATAGCTGTTCTAAAGAAGCTATTATAGTAGATAGTAAAGTAGTAATAGAGATAGTATTTAATAGTAGTATAGGTAATATATAAAAGAGAGGATAGGTTAATAGTTTAATAGTCTATAGTAATTAAGTAATTAAGTAATTATAAACTATATTATTACTAAAGTGAAGTTAAAGATAGTAAAGTTATATATATATATAAGTGCAGCTAAGGTTAGGAGAGTTATAATTATATAACTAAAAGCTATATATATTATTAAGAGGTATAAAGTTAGGAGGTCTATCGCTCTAAGCAAGTAAAAATTATAGTAAATAGCTAGAGGCTGCTTTATTAAGCTTATACTTAAGCTTAAGCTACGTCTACTTTAGTATTATAGAGGGTTTATATAAAGAAAAGCTACTCCTTAAGATAGCTAGAGATATATATAGCCTCTACTTTAAAGCTATTAAAGGTATTTATTACTTTAATTATAGTATAGAGAGGGTCTTTTTTAGAAGTATTCTTAAAAGCTCTATTTAATACTACTATAATAAAACGCTCTTAATTAGAGTTAGAGTACTTACTAAAGTTAAGAGCTTTATTTAGTATATAGATATTATTTTATATAGTAATATCTTTAGTAGTTTTCTTAAAGAAAGGCGTACTTAGTATAAAGTTAGTATTCTTATATTCCTTATATAGTATAGATATTATAAAGGATTTATTATAGGTTAGTAAAGAAGAGGAAGAGGGAAGGGTATAAGGCTTTATATATAGTAAAGCTTTTTATACTTCTAGCTATAAGAACTTCTTATAATAACCTCTTTAGTTAAGGAGTTATCTCTATTTAATAGTATTACTAAGCTATAAGAGCTTCAGTAACCTCTTTAGCCTTAATATAATTAGCCCTACTATATATAGCGCTGCTAGCTTTACGCTATATAGCTAGCGCTATTACTATTCTACTAGTCTATTTAGCTAAAGTATACGTTTAACTTTATATAAAGGTTTACTTGCTAGTAAGAACGTATAGGGTTTCTATACTATTTTCCTTAATTAGTAGAAGGTATAGGTTAAAATACCTATATAGTGTTTCTAGAATTATACCTATATATAGGGTGAATTTTGCTATAGTCTTTTTATAGGGGGGCTGCGTTATAACTATAAACTTAATAACTTATTCTAAAAATCTCTATTAGTAGTAAGTACTTTAATAACTACTTATTTATATAAAATATAATTAATATTAGTATAAAGTTTAGTTTTATAAGTTACTAATATATCTTAGATTATAATATTTTAATTTCTACTACTACTTTAATAATAAGAATAATAACTAAAAGTAACTTAAAGTTATATTTTATTAAAGTATACTATATACTTATTTAGATTAATAACTATAAAGTTATAATAACTATAATAGTAGTAAACTTTAGAACTATTAACTATAACTTACTTCTTAGACTTCTATTTACTATCTCTATTAAACTTACTTTTAAGTATTTAAAACGCTTTATTATTATTATAATAAAAGTAAAAGACTATAGAAATAGTAAATTCTAAAAGATTAATATTCTAGTTAGCTTTATATAATTAGATTCTTTATATTAGATTTAATACTATTTCCCTAAATAGAAAAACTATATAAAAGATATCTATAATACTTCTAAAGCTACTAAAAGTTAATTTAAAACTAACTTAAACCTTAATAATATATATAATAAAGTTTAAATTTACTATATTAATACTATAATAAACTATAAAAAAGAATACTTTTTTACTTAAAAATAGAAAGAAACTAACTTTCTTAAATAAGAAGAAGCTATTTCTAAAACTAATTAATACTCTATTTTAATCTTATTTTTAGCTATATTTAATATCTTAAAAGCTGTTACTAAAGTAATAGTTATTCTAATTATAGAAACTATTTAAACTTATTTTCTTAAGAATACTAAAAGCTAATAATATCTTTTTAAAGTTCTAAAAGATGAAGTATTCTTTATATTAATTAAAAAAGATCTTAAACCTAACTAAAGTTTAATTAATATCTATATAATATATAAATATAAAGATAAAAAGGTTTATCTAGTTAATAATCTATTTTTAAATAGGTCTATTCTTAATAGTTAGAAAAACTAGAAAAAGATCTTAACTTAAGAAATAGAAGGCTATTATTAGCTTTCTAACTCCCTTTTTACTAGCTATATATACCTATAATTTATATAGTTTAACTAAAGGATTTACTTTATTTTAAAGAGGTTTTTAAAGCTTAAGGTTATTTAGCTATACTTTTTATTAAGAGAGACTAAGATACTTAAGTATATCTTTATAAATTAAAAAGAGGTTATTATAGTTAGCTATCTAATAGTAGGGTCTACTAATAGAAGCTAGGGATTAATATATTATAATAGTATACTAAAGTTATAGTTTAGATTATAAGTTATAAGCTATAGTAGATTAAGTCTTTAGAAGCTAAAGTAATTAGTCTTAGACTTAATAAGTAATTTATAGTAAAAAGAAGCTAAGAGTATCTATAAAGATAAATACTAAGTTAATTACTAAAAAGCTATAGAAGTCTAACTATAAGCTAAGCTTAAAGTTATACTATATATAAGTCCTAAATAGTTCTTTTATCCTATTACTAATTACTAATTAGGTATTAGTAATTACTTAGTAATCGCTAGTAAATGCTTAGTAGTTCCTTTTAAGTATTTAATACTTTATACTATTTATTTAGTCTCTATTTTATTATTATATAACTTATTCTATAATTCTTCTATTTCTAAGTAAGTCCTTATTACTCTTATAATCTTATAATATAAATATCTTATTTTAGCTACCTAATACTTAAATAAGTTAGTTATCTATTATCCTTATTCTTAAGTTATAATATTAAGTCCCCTCTCTAAAAGTTTTATCCTTAAGACCTATTATAAGTAAGTTATTAGTTTTAAATTTAAAATCTATTAATTATACTTCTTATTTTATATATAATACTAATACTATATTAAGTTGTATTATTAATAATCTTATAATTTCTACGCTTTATTACTACTATTATTACCTTAATATTACTAAGAATAAGTCTAAAGTTATACCTTATTATTACTATTATTCTAAAAGTTTATATTATAAGATACTACTTAGTTTACTAGTCTATAAAGAGTATATTATTATTTGTAATACTTATTATTCCTATAATACTTTAAATAATATAATTTATTAATATAGGTCTACTTTTATATAGTTCCTTTATTCCTACTAACTAGTTATAGTTAAATAGTTAATAGTAGAATCTTATTATCTAAACGATAAAGAGGAAGAAACTAAGGAATTATTTTAAAAAAGAATAAAAGTATTATAGAAAGTATAAGTAGAAGTAAATAAGATACTTATAAAGTTAGATTATATTTATAAAGCTAAGTATATAGTTTTTAAAAAGGGTTATAAGGAGATATTAATAGTAGTAAATAAAAATAAAGTAGTTAAAAGTCTTCTAGCTAAGTCTTCTTTAGTTCTAGAGGTATAGTTATTAAGTACTTCTAAGGTTTTAGATCTAAATTTAATTCTAGACTAAAATCCTAATACTTTAAACTTCTTATCTAAAGACTCTTAGTTATATTTTAATATTCCTAAGCGACTAAAGTTTTTTATACTAGATATAGGTATCCTCTAAGTTATACCTATACTAATAGGAGTTATATCTTTTATTTTCTAGCTTCTTCTCTATACTTATTATATTTCTTATTATATTTATTTATTTTCTTTTATAAAGTTTACTTTATACTTTTTAAATTCTTTAAAAGTTATAAGTAGACTTAGTCTATTTTAAGGATTAATATAGTTAAGTATTCTAATATACTTATTAATCTTTTCTTAATAGTTAAGTAAGTTATTATTAAGTTCCTATATATTTTCTTTATAACTATAGTTTTTCTATTTAATAAGATATTCCTATTTATTATCTCTATATTAGTAATTTAGTAGTCTTTTTACTTTATATTTTAATTTATTATTTTCTATACTAATATGATTACTTATATATAATCTTTATAATACTAGTTTAAGTAATAAAATATAAAATACTAGATAATACTTTATAGTTTCTAAGAGTTTAAGTTTATAGTTAACTAATAAAATTACTTATAAGATTTTAAAAGATCTAAGTTTTTTATAGTTAAGTTTATTACTTAGTTATTTTATTTTAATATCTCGCTATATAAAGTAAGTACTATCTCTTTTTTTTAAAGTTAGTCTTTTAATCCTTTATTTATTACTAAACCTAGTTATTCTTTATTATATAAATTTAAGTTCTTTTTATATATTTTTTTAGATATCTTTAATTTAATATACTAAAGTAATAGCTTTTACTATAGCTAAACTTATTTAAAGTTCTTTATAAGTAGTAAGTTTAAATTTATAGTTAAGATAGAAAGAGGATTCTTTAATACTTTCTCTTATTATATTATTATAAGTAAATTAAGTTATTAATAATAGTATAACCTAATTATCTTAGTTATAATTAATATAAGTATAAAAATAGGTTTTAAAGATTTAGTTAATTTATTCTATTTATTTATCAATCTATAAGTAGAATATAGTAAATATTAATTATTTAATATTAAAGTATAATATAATTAACTTCTAAAAATTAAAAGTAAAGATCTTATCTCTATCTAATATAATTTCTTTAGGTATTCTATAATTAGTAATAATATACTTAAGAAATATATATATATATTCTTTAATATTACTTATTCTTTTATATAAAATAAAGTAGATATACTTTATAAGTTAGTCTATAATAATAAGAACGCTATTATAATATACTCTTATAAAGGGTTCTTAAAACTTTAGTAGTTTAATAATAAAGTTAAGTAATATAAATTATGAAGTAGTTTATAATATAAGTAAAAGTTATAGTATATTATAAAGTTAATATTAAGTAAGTTTACTTTAAAATAAACTTTATAATCTTTAATTATTTTTACTATATATTCTCTAATAATCTTTTCTCTATATTATTATTATAGTTATTTCTAGGTTTTTATAATTTCTTAGTAACTATATATAAAGTAAGTATAAACTTTTATAATTTCTTTATTATTTAGTTTACTAAATAAACTAGTATTAGATTATCTAACTATTATTAAAAGTTTAGCTACTAATATTAAGTCTCTTTTATTATCCTTTTTAAGAATTACTCAGGTTTCTTTAAGTATTAAGACGTTATAGTTTAATCTTTAGTTAAAAGTATTAGCTCTACTATTATTTAATCCTTTCTAGTATATTATTTAGAAGTTAAATCTAAATAGGAATTCTAACTATTATATTTATTATTTCTCTAGTAATTTTAAGGTTATAAAGTATATAAGATTCTTATAGTTTAAGTATATAAGTACTTTATAGATAGTTCCTAAGAACTTAGGTCTCTATTCTTTAAAAACTTTAATAATTACTATAAGTTCTTTATTATAAATCTTATAGTTAAGTTCTAATCCTTTAAGTTTCTTAGAAAAGAAAGTATAAAGATATAGATATCTTTTTAAGTTTTATTATAATAATTATACTCTAATTATATAGTTAGATATATTAAGTTCTACTTTAAACTATTTTATAAAGTTTAAAATAATAAGAACTAATTTATTAGTAATAAAGTCTTTAATTCTTTAAAAAACTATTTATTATAGTTCTTTCTATTAAAATAGTTTATTTTTATAGCTAAGATCTATAAGAGCTATATTAATCTTTCTATAATTCTTTATAAATTTCTAATAGAAGTTAGTAAATCTTAGGAATCTTTAGACTTCTTTAAAGTTTATTAAAGTTAGTTATTTTTAGATAGCTTTAACTTTATTTTTTAAATATACTAACTTTTCTTAGAGTAATAATAAATCTAAAGTATTTTACTTATTATATATAGAATTCACTTTTCTTAAGTTTAACTAAAAGTTTTATTTCTTAAAATACTTATAAAATATAATAAATATTTTCTTTATATTTCTTAAGTATTAATAAAAATATAAAGATATTATTTAAATAAATAACTATATAGATATTAATATATTTATATAAAACTAAATTAATTATATTTTAAAATATTATAAAGGTATTAGTAGAACTAAAAAGTATAATAAAATAATATCCTTTTTATATTTAAAAAGTAGTTTTCTATTCTTCTCTCTACTTTATTTTAATTAAGTTATAAGTACTTTTAAAATTAAAAACTATAAGCTAGTTAGCTTTATAAAAAAGTTATTTTATTTTATTAATAAATAGTAGTAGATAGTAGTTTTTTATTATTATTTTATTAAGTATATAGTAGTTAATATATAGTTATAGTCTTCTATTTTTCCTAAGTATAAATAAAATTAAGCTTTTTATTAATAATATTAAAGGTTTAATATAACTTCTTTTAAAGTTTTTATTAAAATATTTATTTAAAACTTCTATTTTTATTTAATTAAGTTTATAAATCTTATTAAAATATAATTCTTTTCTTTTTTTAAGAAAGATCTTAAAATTAAAACTAGTATATTTAAGTAGTTTAGTTTCTAGCTTAGCTATAAAAAGTTTTTTTTAAATTCTATATTCTTCTAAAATAGATAGAAATAAATTATTCTTTTAT
Source organism: Colletotrichum sp. SAR11_59 (assembly GCA_025328345.1). Classification (NCBI taxonomy): domain Eukaryota; kingdom Fungi; phylum Ascomycota; class Sordariomycetes; order Glomerellales; family Glomerellaceae; genus Colletotrichum; species Colletotrichum sp. SAR11_59. The sequence continues at coordinate 36,743 of JAKMXC010000478.1, forward strand.
TTAAGATCTATTATTTTTAGTAGTTATAATATAGCTTCTTTTACTTTAAAGTAATAGAAATATTATTTTACTATTCTTAATTATATTAACTTATTTAAAGCTTAATTCTAATAAAGCTACTTAAAGACTAAATTATTATAGTCCTAATAGAGTTAGCTATTACTTTAATCTATTTATAAATTATTTATTTATAACTAGAGTAATCTTAATACTATATTATATATTCCTATATTAGTAATATTAAATTAAATTCTTTTTTTCTAATCTAAATAGCTTATTTTAAGGAATATAATCTTATTATAGATAATACCTCCTTTATATTCAAATTCTTCTCTTACTACTATATGTAGAAAGTATAGTTATTTTCTTTTATTATACTTTTAGTTTATTAATAGCTTAAGGAGTAATAAAATTTACTTTAGCTCTACTATTAATTAGTATAAATATTATTTATTTATAGATAGTAACTTTAAGTTCTATATTATTCTTATATCTTTATAATATTTAGTAAGTAAATCTTATCTTAGTTATTTATTATAATCTATTATTAATAAGTAAGTTTAGTTTTTTAACTACTTTAGTTATTTAAAGTAAGTAATCTATTTTCTTTTTTATTATACTTTTAAAAAGCTATTCTTATAGATTCTAACTTATAGAGGTCTAAGTCTATCTTTTATAATTCTCTAAGTATATATTCTTTTTTAATAGTAAACTTAGTATTTATCTTATTTATACTTATCCTACTTTATATTATTATTATACTAATATCTTATAAGAAACTAAAAGCTAAGCTTAAAAACTATAAAATTATCTTTAAATAGGATTATAATTTATCTAATTATAGTAGATATTAAGTAAATTTTATAGATAAGCTTATTAGTATATTTTCTAGAATAAAACTAATAATTATACTTTTCTCCTATATATTCTTTATATTTATTATAGAAATACTAAAACTAGAAGAAGGTTCTATAAAGCTAGTAGTTAATTCTTAGTATAAAATAATCTTCTATATATAGCTAAGAAATATAGCTTCTATTTTATTAATTTACTAAAGTATTATAAAAGTAGTATTATTATTTATTTTAGAGTATATTAACTTTTTAATACTTTAAGAGTTACTTAACTCTATTTTCTTAGTTATTAAATTCCGTATTAAAACTAAAGTTATTTATATTAATAGTAAACCTATAAGTAATCTCTATATAAATATATTAGTAAGTAATATTATAAAGTTTATCTAAGTTATAAAGTAAACTTTCTCCTTCTCTAAAAATCTAGTTACTAGTTATACTAAGGAGCTATTATTCTATTAAGAGGTTATATTAATATTCTAATTCTTCTTTAGATTCCTCTTTAATTTATTTATTAAGTTCTTAGTTAATTTATTTAATTCTAGTAAAGCTTTTATATATATATTAACGTTTTTCTATATAGAAGAGTATAGCTTCTGGTTATTATTCCTATAAAGGATTATAAAGTTCCTCTTAAATTTATTTTAAGTATAAACTTTTAGCTTTTTAGAGGTATATAAACCTTTATTTATTATTATCCTCTAGCTCTTAATCTTATATAGTAGAAGAGGTATTAGTAAGTTTAAACTATTAAATCTATAGTATTTTATTAAGTTATTTAACTAGTTTTTTTATAATCTTATTATTATTAATATATATTATTACTAAAGTCTTAAAGTAAGTATCTAGGATAGTTATATTATACTTAGACTATCTTAAATTATTATCCCTTAGATAGTATCCTAATATTTCCTTATCTTTAAAATAGATCTAGTAGCTATTATTATAGTATTTAGTCTAGTTAAAGTACCTATATAGTGTTTCTAGAATTATACCTATATATAGGGTGAATTTCGCTATAGTCTTTTTATAGGAGGGCTGCATTATAACTATAAACTTAATAGTATTTAGTCTATAATTAAAATATACATAGAGCTTTTATAATTATATTAACTTATTAAAGTTATTTAGCTACTAGCTTCTAAGAGAGCTTTTTAAGCTATTTATAATCTTTAGTAATATATCCTTACTTATTATAGTTATAATACTTTAAATTCTAAGTTTTCTTATTATTAAGTTTAGTTATTATATTAAGGTCTATAGATCTATTATGTTAGCAGTTTAGTTAACCTATATAAGTAGGTATTATAGTTTACTCTATACTTTTTTTTATAATACTAAAACCTAATAGTAGCACTTTAACCTATACCTAATCTCAATAAAGTAAATAAATAAATCTTAGTATAACTAGTTATTAACGCTTAGCTTAACTTATCTCTAGTAGAAGAGGGTAGGTAGGTAGGTAGGTAGGTAGTAGAGTAGCAAAATATACTAACGAGAGCGTTATTCGTAACGCTATTATTTATAAGAGTATTATTCATAACGTAGCTAAAGCTTAGCGATAGCTTAAACCTATACTTAAGGGTGTAAACTTAATAGTATAACTCTTTGCAACTATAGCTAAAAGGGTTCTTATAGCTATAGTATAAGAACTTAACTGCTACTTTAAATGAGGCCTTAAGCTTATTCTTTATATCCTCCTATATATATAGTAACTATAATATCCTTCCCCCTCTTTAAATATAAGTATAAGCTAAGCAAAGCTAAACTAAATAACCTAATCTATAAGACTAACGTTAGGGATATTAAGGGCTCTAGCTATAGCCTACTTACTTATACTAATAAGATAACCTTTCTTAAATTTATTTAACTATACCTACTTAAAGCTATAACTAATAAAAACGATCTATAGTAGTTATATAGCCTTAAGATTAATATAGATATAGTTAAGGCTACTAATAATAATCTTAATGCCTATAAATACCTTATAAGCTTCCTTAAGATAGCTAAGGCGGCTTAAGGGGAACGTTAGTAAGTTAAGAAGGGCAAATATGTTAAGAGTATAGCTAATAGTAGTAGGGCTATTAAGATTATACAGTAGGGCGGAAGATATTATTTGAATAGCGCGATAGTATAGAGGCTTTAGAGCCTCTATGCCTAGTAGAGCTTATAGCGTAGACGTCTAAATAGTAGAGGAGATAATAGAAGATAGGCGTGGATTGAATATAGCGTGAGAGATAGAGGAGACTAATAGAGATAGAGGCAGCTAGAGGAAGATAGTTAAGGCTTATTATAGTGTTTAAAGTTAGAGGAGCATAGAGGCGAAGATGATATCTAAGTAGTTATATAACCTAAAGGTTATTAGTAGAGGGCGAGGGGACTAGTCTAGCTTTTATAGTTAATACTAGTTAAATTTCACAATATAAGGCTAGCAGCCCCTATAGATCTATTATACTATCTATAAATAGTACTTTATTAAGTATTACTCTAGTTATTATAAGGTTTATTATTATTCTATTAGTAGTTAAATTTCTATTAAAGCTACTATTAATACTTATATCTAAAGTTTAATCCTTATTATGTCTTACCTTTCTCTTTATAGTATTTAAAGAGTTAATTATTAATCTTAATAATAAAGTTAATATACTAAAAGAAGTTTTTAGGATAGTTAATCTTAATAATCTTATTCTTAACTTTATCCTTAAGTTCTTAATAGAATATAAAGATCTTAGTTTCTTTAGTAAAGTTAAGTTAAATATAAAGTTATCTAAATATAGTAGTATATTCTTTAGTAGACTTAGTTTACTTAAGTTAAGCTAACTTATATTTAGCTTATTATTTTTTATTAAAGTTTTAAAAGAGAAAGTATAAAACGTCTTTAAAACTTTAGAAACTACTATAGATATTATAAGTCTCTATAGAGTATTTATTTAGTATTTTATACTTAAGGAATTCTTCTTAAAAAAGTTTAAACTACTTAAAGGTTTTTCTATAAAAATAAGTAGCTATATGAACTACTTTCTTAGTTTAGTTAGTAAAGTCTCTATAGTAAAAGTTTTAGTAGTTCTTAATTTAAATTAAGAATAATTTAAGTTATCTAGAAGTATTATTATAAATAATAAGAGTACTAAGCTTAAGTTTCTATTATTTTCCTATAGGAGTAATAATAATATTAGTAGTAGCTTAGAAAGTATTAAGTTCTTCTTAGAGTTCTTAGACTTTCTTAAGATTAGTATTACTTTTAATATCTTTTTTTAGTTTTTTATATACTTATCTAGCGTTCTAAAGTTATTTATTAAAGCTATTTATAGCTTACTTACTTTTATTAATAAAGGTTTATATTTCCTTAGATTTAGTATCCTATTTTTAAATAATATATTAGAGTTTTTTATAGCTTTCTTTAATCTTTCTCTATTAAAGTTATATTTAAAGTCTAGTATATTATAGTCTTTAATATTAGTAAGTTTTTATATTAAGTTTTAAAGCTAGTTATATAAAGAAGATAAAGATCTTAAAGTAGGAGACTTAGCTAAAGCGTGAGAAGATATACTTATTATTTTACTATTAGTAGGTATTAATAGTTAACTTACTAAATAAGAGTAATTAAAATATTATAGTTAGCTATTTAATAGTAAAGTTTACTAATAGAAACTAAAGATTAATATATTATAATAGTATACTAAGGTTATAATCTAAGTTATAAGTTATAAACTATAGTAGATTAAGTCTTTAGAAGTTAAAGTAATTTATAATAAAAGTAAGCTAAGAGTATCTATAAAGATAAATACTAAGTTAATTACTAAAGAGCTATAGGAGTCTAACTATAAACTAAGCTTAAAGTTATACTATATATAAATCCTAAATAGTTCCTTTATCTTATTACTAATTACTAGTTAAGTATTAGTAACTACTTAATAATTACTAATAAGCGCTTAGTAGTTCCTTTTAAGTACTTAATACTTTATACTATTTACTTAGTCTCTATTTTATTATTATATAACTTATTCTATAGTTCTTCTATTTCTAAGTAAATCCCTATTACTCCTATAATCCTATAGTATAAATATCCTATCTTAGCTGCTTAATACTTAAGTAAGTTAGTTATCTATTATCTTTATTCTTAGGTTATAATAGAAGTAATATAGGATTTTATAAAATATAGATATATTAAGCTTTATATAGCTTTACTATAAAACATTAAAACTATTCTATATATTACTTAGTAAAAGAAAAGAATTTTTATTCTAAAAGTTTTATAAAGTAAAGTTATTAATATATTTAGATTAAAGGTTACATAAGGAGTTTTAGAGGAATTTTATAAATTATATAGAAACTCTTAATTCTTTATTACTAAAACAGATAGTAATATAAAGCTAATTAATTTATATATAAAACTTAATAAAATTAGTATTAGAGATATTCTTATTCCTCTAAGTATTAATTAATTCTTAAAAACCTTTATTAACTACAAGATTATAAGTTTTTTAGATTTATTTTCTAAATATAACTAAGCTTTACTTAATAAGTTAAGCTGAAACCTAACTATATTTATTATATTTTTAAAGCTATTTAATATATATACTTTACTTTAAGAACTAATAAATTTAGTTATTTAGTTTATAAAAGCTATAATAAGAATCCTCTATAACCTTATTTTAAATAGTTACTAACTTTTCTTTAATAATATCTTTATTAAAAAGCTTAAAATAATATATCATAGTAACTATATAGTTAAACTTCTAAGAGTATATTAATATATTTTTAAATACTTTATAAACCTAAATATAATACTTTAAAACCTTAAACTTATTAGTACTATAATTTCTTTTAAAAATATTTTAGATTTATTAGTTTATTATTGACTTCTTTAGTTATATAGTAAGTAATAAGAAATATAAGCTTAACTAAAATAAAGTTATTAAAATTCTTAAATAGGAAAAGTATAATAATATTATAGCTATTAAAAGCTTTTTTAATATTATAAAACTTTATTAAATATAGATTAAGGATTATAAAACTATTTCTACTTTACTAGTAAAACTCCTTTAAAAAAGAGTACTTTTTAAGTATAAGTTAAAATAATAGCTAGCTATAAAAACCTTTAAGCTTTACTTAATTAGCTTTTTATTACGTTAGCCTATAAATTATAAAAAAGAAACTAATAAAGTCTATCTATTTACTAATATAAATACTAAAAGATAAAGTATTATATTTAGATAATACTACTAAAGTAAAAGATATATTACTTAATATAAAAGTAGAATTTAGATTAATATAGTTTTTAACTATAATATAAGAAAGCTTAAGCTTTAATTAATTTTACTTACTCTTAAGAGGTTTAAAAACTACTTATATAGTATATAATTTACTTTGAAAACTAATATAAAAGTCTTTATAGACTAAATTAGTAATACTACTTTAGATTTACTTAAAGTAGTTTTAATATAATAGATTACTTAAATTAAAATATTTAATTTTAATATTTACTATATACTTAGTATATAAAATAAAGTTATAAATAATTTCTATATAAACTAATAAGGGAATCTAATATCTAAGAAACTAAATAAGAAAAAGATCTAAATAAAATAATTAATAACTCTATCTATATACTTAAAGTAAAAGAGGATCTTAAACGTAAAGTAGATAATCTATTAAGTTTTAAATAAACTTAATCTTAATATTTATAATAAATTACTAAGTATTTAGCTTTATTATTACGTTTAGAGAATATTTCTTAGATTACCTTTAAGAAGTTTAAGTTATATATAGTAAAATATATACTTTAAGATAGTTTTCTCTTTTAAAAAGAAATAAAGTTAACCTTTATATTAAGATAAATAGTAGATAATAAAGAAGAATAAAAGAAGTTAATTTAGTATATATATTCTAAGAGAGGGTATTAAAGTTATAATATAATATATACTAAACTTTAAGAGTAATATACTTAGGAAAATATATATTAAATAATAAGTAATAAAATAAAAAGCTACTTATTTTATATATAAACTTAACTAAAATGTTTTAAAAACCTTTATACTTTTTTTATACCCCTAAGGATCTTATTTTAATATATTTATATTAATATCTAGAAAGTTAGTAATTACTTTTTAGCTAAAGTTTATAATATACTTATTAGTTATATAGAGGTTTATTAACTTCTTAAACGTATTAACTTAAAGATAATAGCTAAATTTATCTAAAAAGATTATAATCTATTACTATAAGATCTATAAGCTTTTTATACTTAATAGAGGGCTAGAAAATAAGAAGTTTATTAAAACACTTAATTAAATTTATAAGAGATAACGCCTTATTATCTTAATATATAATTTAAAAGCTAATATATTTATTAAAAAGAGGTATTAGTTTTCTATTTATATTTTTAAAACTTAATTAGACTTTAGTAGAAAGAATTAGGCTTTAGTCCTTTATATAGCTTTATTTACTAACTAAATATTAGTTAGATTTTCTATAAAATACTTTCTTTTTTACTTTATCTATAGATATAACTTAATTACTTTAATTAAAACTAATAGTATTACTTAATAAATATTAAACTAGTTAAACGTTAGAGGTATTAAAACTAAACTTCTTATATATATATTAACTTTTAAATAACTTAATTCTAATTAGTAGATAGCTTTTAAATATATTATAAAGTAATATTATTAAGTTATTAAAGATTATAACTTAAGAAATAATATAAAATATAGTATAAAAAGCTAAACATTAGAGATATTATTCTTATCTAAAATATAAAATTATCTATTAATAAAAGCTTTTCTAATAAACTTAGTGTATATTAGTTAAGCTTTTTTTATATTTAATAAATATCTTTTTAAACTTTATTCTATTTATTTAAAACCTTTATTAGAATTCTAATTAAATAAATAGTAATTAATAACTACTTAAAGAAATTTATAGTAAATAAAGATAGCTATCTAAATAATATCTCTAAAATAGAAATCTAATTAAACCTTAAATAAGCTTTTAATAAGGTCTTTTTTATTATAAATTAATTTAATCTTAATATACTTAGTTTAATAGAGATCTTAAACTTTAATAAGTTATCTATACTAAAAAAAAGTAAAAACTAATAACTTTAATACTATAGAAATATAAATTAAGTAATTATAAGAATAAAATAAAATACTATAAACTAAAGTTAATACTTAATAAGAAAAGTATAAAATAATATTAAATATCTTTATAAAGAATAAAGAGTTTAATAGTTAATATAAAGATATAAAAGAACTAGAAAATAGCTAAGTTTATAGTAATTATTAATTTATATTTATTTCTAGTATAAGAAGTAATATTTTATTTATTTATATTTAGTTACTTTCATATTATAATTTATATTAACTATATATTTATATTACTTCTTTTACTTTTAATATATATTTTTATAACAACAAGAGAGATATATAATAATAAAACTTAATAAACATTAAAAGACTTAAAATTACTAAAAAACTTAAAAAGAAACTAATACTACTTTTTAAAAGTTTAAGTTTAACTTAGTCTAAATATTTTACTAAAAACTATTATTTTTAGAAATTATATTATACTCCTATTATATATATAAAGCCTCTTTTTCTATTTTTAAGTAACCTATTTATCTAATTATAGTTTAAATTATTATAAAGATCTTAGTAAGTAGTATATTTTTCTCTTTATTAAACTTAAACTCTCTATCTAATTTATCTATTTAATCAAGAAATATTCTATAATCTTCTTTAATTACTTTACTTAAAAGAAAACCTAACTAATTATTAAAAAAGAATTTAATTTCTCCACTATCCCTATAAAACTAGCTATTAAGAATCTTCTTTTATAAATTACTTCTTTTAATATATCTAACTTATTTTATCTCCTCTTTATTATACTTAGCTTTATATAAGTATATTAAGCTTTATTATAGTAGATATAGTTAAAATATACTCCTTCTTACTTAGTTTAATAAGAAATATACTTTTAGAATAGAGAAGTTATTTTAACTAATTACTTATTGTTAGTAACTTTAAAAGCTATTTTAGCTGATTACTTAAAATATCTATTATAAAGGTAAAGATTATAATTACTATATATATATATATTAATAAAGCTTTAATTACTTTTAATCTATTTAGCTTTTAGTATAACTATCCCTAAGGATTAAAATAACCTTTAATAATATAAACCTTATATTTAAAGAATAACTAATTAAAGAATACTATTTATATTTTAATTAAAGCTATATATATAGTAGAAAACTTTAAAAGTAATTCTTAAAACTATTTTACTATAGCTTTAATATAATCTTAAATTTAAAGCTTATTTATAAATCTAAGTTTATATTAAATTAAACTAATAAGTTTCTTAACTAAAGTTTATAAAAAAGAAAGAGAAACTTATAAATAAATTAGTAGTTAACTTAATTAAAGCTAAAATTAACTTATTATAACTAAAGTAGAAGTAATAGTTTAATATAAATAAAACTTACTATCTTTACTTAGTTTATTAATAGTAATAATAAGAATAAGAGAAAAGGGGAAAGGTTTATATAAAGTATTCTAGCTAGTAATATAAAAGTAATTAAAGTTAATTTTAATATCTATATTATATATATTATATAACTTAAAAAAGTCTAACTATTATTATAAAGAGTTAGTTAAACTAAGAAATATAAAAGTTAATATATTAAGAAGAAAAAAAAGAAGATCTAATTAAATAAAAGAAATATACTTTTTTATATTTAAAAAGAGAAGTAGTTAATACTCAAAATAATAGCTATAATACCTAAAAAGCTTATTTACTATAATAACTTATTAATAAAATAAGAAAGAATAACTTAAAAAGCTTTTTACTATAAATCTAAGATTAACTAGTCTAAAAAGAAAATATTTATTTAAATATTAAAAATAAAAGTAAAGTAAATATAGAAATTAAAGTATTAAGTTTATAGTTATAATGCAGCCCCCCTACAAAAAGATAATAGCAAAATTCACCCTATATATAGGCATAATTCTAGAAACACTATATAGGCACTTTAACCTATACCCTCTACTAATTAAGGAAAACAGTATAGAAACCCTATATATTCTTACTAGTAGGTAAACCTTCTAAATATTATAAAGTTAAACGTACGCCCTAGCTAAATAGACTAGTAGAATAGTAATAGCGCTAGCTATATAGTATAAGGCTAGTAGTGCTATATATAATAAGGCTGATCATATTAAGGCTAAATAGGTTACTAAAGCTCTTATAGTAATAGCTTTACTAAACTTTCTAATAAGGTTAACGCTACTATATAAAAAATAACTTTTTAACTAAAGAGGTTATTAGAAGAGGTTCTTATAGCTAGAAGTATAAAAACTCTAATATAAAGCTTTATACCTATCTTTCTTCCTCTTCCTCTTCTTTATCCTATAACTTATAATAAATCCTAAAGCTTTATAATATCTATACTACGTAAGGAATATAAGAATACTAACCTTACGCAAAGTATACCCTTCTTTAAAAATATAGCTAGAGATATCGCTATATAGAATAATATCTATATACTAGATAAAACCTTTAAATTTAGTATATACTCTATCTTTAATTAGAAGTATTTTATTAAGGTTATATTAAATAGAGCTTTTAGTAATACTTCTCTAAAGGACCTTATCTACTAAGCGATTATAGTAATAATAAGACTTAATAGCCTTAGTATAAAGATTATATATATCTCTAGCTATCTTAAGGAGTAGCCCTCCTTTATATAAACCCTCTATAATGTTAAAGCAGATATAGCTTAAGCCTTAGTATAAGCTTAGTAGGGATTAGTAAGTACGCCTTATACTAAGTAATAGAGAGAGCGTTACTAATAATAGTATAGCTATAAAGGCGTTAGCTAGTCTAATTAAATAAGAAGATAATAATAGTAATAACTTATTAGCAAATAGTAAAGCAGTAATAGAGATAGTATTAGTAGCATAGATAATATATAAGAGAGAGGATGGGTTAATAGTTTAGTAGTTAGTAATTAAGTAATTAAGTAATTATAAACTATATTATTACTAAAGTAAAGTTAAAGATTAAAAAGTTATATATATA
>JAKMXC010000479.1:0-47590 GCA_025328345.1 Colletotrichum sp. SAR11_59
GGCTAGAGGGGGCGCCTAGAGGGGGGCTTTAGGGGGGCTTAAGGGGGGCTTAGGGGGCGTATTAGGGCATAGGCCCACTAGAGCGCAAAAGAAAAGGGGGGGCATAACCTATATTCGAACTCGTAGACTATATAAAAAAGTATTGCGTTAAATACCCCTATACTAACAGGATCATCACATTACGAAGTCTTCATTAACCAATTCAAATCAAATCAGGCAAAATAATCAAAAGTATCGCGAAAAGTCATTCAATCAGCCAATCTCAAGCCTCAGTTTTGACTTGATTGATTGGTATGCTGCGCTGGATATCATCCCCGTACCGAGTCTCTAGTGCTCTGGTCCATGCCTATCAGTTCTCGCGCAAGACGCCGTCCTCGTCTCATTCCATGAGAGTGGCTTCATGGTTGTATCTCGCTGCTCGCATCGGAAGATGGTTGTCCGCATTGCAAAGCTGCTTGGGCTTCCCTACTGGTCGATTACGGTACAATACCCGCACATGCCTAACCGATCGCTCCCATTGACTCGGCCACAACCTACCGATGGGTCATTGGGTTCGAGGACTTCTCTGCCATACAAAATGAAATGTGAGTGACATGGCCTATGCTCAGGTAGCAACGATTCTTCCGCACATTGCTGGAATCTAGTAGCGTCCGTTCCCAGGCGCCATCACCGGTATCTCTCCATGACTGGACAGTGACACACGCAATAAAAGTCGGAGATATCACACCATTGTGGCCGTATTATGCATCACGATTATATCGAGAGCTTCGTTCGGCCGTGCTATCTTGGTTCGGCAATCAAACTACAAGAGTTGTGGATCAAAGTTCCATTCAAGGATCAGAAGCTTGGTCCTTCTCTGTACTTCTCTTGGGGTGTGAGTGAAGCTCTCCAGAACCACGAAACTTGGTTCGCTTAATCATCCTCTGATGCCGAAATGGGATTCTTGAGACGGACGGAGCCTGACGTGATGGGGTAAGAAATGATGGTGAAGCAATAAGTGTGGGATTGAAGATGGCTGCATCACAGTGCAAGTTTTGACATGTTGAGTTGATATGCAAGCTACTTTTTCAGGCGCAGTTGCCTTTGTGCAAAGAAAGCTGTGCTTGCGCAGAGGAACCTGTACTTGTGCAGAGAAAGCTGTACTTGTACAAGACGCCTAGGTACCGCGCAGTCACTTCTCGAGCCGATCTTTGGTCGACCACTCACATTTGATCCAGCCCTTTGCAGAATTCAAAGTGGCGATGCATGCGTACTAAAGAAATGGATCCTTGAGGCTAATAGCACTTGAAGGAGTGTCGTGAGCTGTCCCATGCGGCGATATCTAAGACGCCGTGGGGAGAAAGATGGGTACACCAGGAATGGATCTGGTTCCGAGAGAAAGTGTCTTGAAATAATGCAAATTGACGGAAACCTTACACAGCTGAGTATTGCATTGGAGCCCGGAATAAGCCTGAGAATGCCTTCAAATCGGGCAGAAGGCCCGCAGATGAGTCCAACAAAACAGAGTCCCAAGGGGCATGGCCAGAAGCATATCCATAGCACTGAGGACGTTCCACAAAGTGTCGATTCTAGCGTAGACCTTTGGACACAAGCCTTTGAGAACAAATGAGACGATCGTTCATGGGAAACCAGCTGAATGATTCGGGGCGTTGTGGATACGGACAATGCAAAAAGAGAATCATCAATGTGACAGAAAAGACACGTTTTAGCTGGTTGCCCTTCAGATTGGCTGACAACAAATTCCCACGTCCAACCGATGCCAGTTCCACAGCCGCACCCCACTCCCCACAGCACGACCGTTCTGGCCTAACGCCTGACGTTGTTGATTTTGAAATCCCAAAGCGCCATGCTCCTTGTTTCCAAATACCACCAAAACGCCAGCAAACTTGAATCATAATCCGTCAGAGCTCTACCCACTGACCACGAGCCGTCTCGTCTCCTTGCTGTCCCTAATCCAAAACAGTCCCGACGATTCGGGCGGCAGAGTCAATGCGAAACTTAACCTCGTCATGCAGTGCTTCGCGAATCGACTGTGGGATACGAAGAGCTGTGAGCTCTCGGTCCAAAGTGATGATTTCCTCCATCGTCTTTTCGTCATTGAGGTTGTCATGCTTGCCGTCTTGGGGATTGTCATGTATCGACTCGGCATCTAGGGCATCGTCTTCGGACTCAAAGTCCAGCGTTTGGGAGTCTGCGTCGCTGGAAGGTTCGCTGGCGGTGTCGCAACTCTCGTCCTGTCAGGAGATTGAACGTTAGCTGTGCTATCGCCACGTTAGGGACATGTCGTTGTTCGGCTCGGCTGCCGGGTACTGACCTCTTGCGCGAACGGCCCGGGAGAAGCTGCATCTTCGTGTCGCTTTGTCATGCTGGATGTCTCGATTGATATTCTTGAAGTGCACACCAGCAAATGATGCCAGCAAGTAAAAGCTGGTTGGTTTTTCTTGCGGTGTTTGTCATGATGCTGTCCTTGAGGATGGTGCGTGTTGTCGTGGTTTGGATTGGGTCAGGGAAGGGACATGGAGAACGAGAAACCAAACCAAATTGCGGAGCAAGGTGCTTGGCCTTCCATTTGCTGTATGCACCAGCTGCAGTGTGTCGGCGAGCCTGCGTGACGGCAGGTGCGTTAGCCACCAGCGTTATTTTCAAGTGCATTGTGGTACCGGTCCAGTTTTTAATACTCAGGTACCTTGCCATCCACAAACCAGGGTGGATGGTACGGGCCCTCGCGCGCTCACCGTTACTGTGGTGGTAACCGTCCACTTGCTGTGGCGCTCACCGTTACTGTGGCTGTGAGCATCCGTACTACGTCAGCAGGCCACCGTCTCCAACGGTGGCTCATCCACGAGGTTCCTGGTTCCAACGCTTTTGGAAATCTCCCACATGGTCGGGAGCATTTCAGTCACCAAGACACCCCATCAAGCCCGTCCCTCGGCAGATCGGATGCGGTGACGAATCATGATCATTGCTGTCGCTTCGCACTTCGTCATCCGGAGATCTCGGTCGCATTAGTCTCTAAGGTGCCTCGGGCAAAAGCTACAGCGTGTACATCTGGGCTTCATACTGCAGCTACCAGGGTGCATGCTGTGAGCCCGGGCAATTTTTGAGCAAACGGGAAAGAAAAGGGGCCCTCAAGGTACCTGACAAGGAATGTCACATGTGACCGATCGCTGGTTGCTTGGCACCCCATAGATACCCGGCCTCCACTTTCCTCTTTGCCCCTGCCTGCCTTCCTTGCTCCGGCTAGGAGAGGGCCAAAAGCACATCAGAGGAAGTAGCGTAGCACTTTGAACGCCTGCCGACTGTTCCGTGTGTCCCGGGGCTCGCATTGCCCAGCGCGAGGGATGCAGCCTCACCGAACTGCAATTAGGTACTGATCACTGCCGGGCCGCTGTCGGGTGCCTGTGGTGTCCCCCGCTCAGGGTTCTCATGCCGACGCCGATTACTCAGTGATTTCACAATCGAATCGTGTTGTTGCTGTGGGCGGCACTTTTGCCGTTTGTCCATGCGGGTTACTGCATGCACGGTGCGGTGTGGTCCTGATGCAGACCCACCCCATGTCACCGCAAACCAACAATTTCACTGCAAGACCTAATGCAGATCAACGCCCTGGGAGATCAACACGCACAGCCAATCCAACTTTACACGTGAGCTGCGCTCGCTGGTTCGCTGTCTGAGTGTCCAATCGGCTCTTGAGCTGTCCCTTGTAGACAGGGGGTGCCGATTCCCCTTTTCCACGACCAACAACCATCCAAGACCAACACCAGCCTTCCCCCCTCTACATGCCCGGGTGCAGTTGTAGTTGTTAACCAACAGAAGATCCGTTTCAAGATTTCCAGGTGTTCTCCTCCTCAACCATACAATTTAAGACTCCTCAATAGTCGCCATTTGTACGACGGTCAATGATCTCGGAATCATCATGGGGAAGGTCGACTTCTTTCGAAGATTGGACGTTCTGGACAGCGTCGCCATTAATGCTGGCGACGGGAGTCGGGGGCTGCAAGCTGTGGTGAACCAAATGGCTTTACGCGGGCTTGCGCAGTGCTCGAAGCCGACAGCAGAGAGCCTGAAATTGAGTGGGGTGTTTTGCGCCCATGTTTTCCGTATTGGCACTGAGCAAGCGCTTGTCAAGCACACCCCCTCGTCTCATCCTGCCTGGGTTGAGGCCAGAACGAACGAGGAACCGGATATCCTTCAGCAACGCAGCCTGATCCAATTTTAGGCAGTGATTCAATTTCTTCCGATCGAGGGGGAACTTTGAGCTCATCAACCTGCTGGTCTGGAAATTAAGGTGATTCTTCCGACCCGAAAGACCCTCCGAATCCAGGCCCAAGGCGACCGATCTTGAGAAGAAAGTCCACGCTCCGCATCTAAGCTTGAAAGTTCCATACCTGTCGACTATCTCCTGCCTGATATGGGACTCGCCAATTCCACCGATTTGATGGTTTTGAGAGCTTTGAAAGCACGGTATGCCGCTAAGTCTCAAAGCAATGTTGATCAAGATGACTTCATGTACGTCGCGACGAGCTACGGCAGCATCAGCATGAACCCTTGACAGAAGACCAAACGAGACGCAAATTAAGTCCTACCTTGTCCATCTCTTCTGCATTTTGGCGTGCCTTCTTGGCAAGGGCCTCGGCCTCGCTGGCTCTCTGATGCGCTTCGTTCTTGGCGCGAACGAGGGCGGCAACGAAGGCATTTTGTGGTTTGGAGCTGCCTGCGTCAAACGGGGTAGCCGCCTGCATATGCTCAGCGTGCATTCTCAGGAGCTGCTCTACAGCCGAAAGCTCTTTCTGGCTCCGATCCTAGCTTGCGTCAGACAGATTATTCCAAGGCTCGACGATGGCGATGTGAGTTCGCACCCGCTGCGAAACGTCGCTCTCACCGTGTCGGGCGCGCTGGTTGGCTTCAGGACACTTCCAAAAATCCGTTAGTCAAGCAATTCAATGCGATAAACAGTTCGAACATACCTCCATTGTAGGTTGGATGCGGCGTTTCCAATATGCGTTGGGGCCGGGGGTGGTGGTCGTCTCGAAAGTTGGGGAGGAAGGTGCGAGGTTTCTGGTCTGGGTCTTTGTGTCTGAGACATCAACCGTCGTCCTGCCCAGAAGAAGGTCTTGGTGGCCCATTTCCACCCGTGAAGCTATTGAACTCGACGACATCCCACGGCAAGCTTTGGGATACCAGCAGTGCACTTTTCGCTTCATTCGGACAGAGCAACCTTGTGCACCTGGCTTGCAGGGCAGTCATCTATTTACGCTGAAGGTGGTGAAGTATTGAGCCCCGGCGAAGCATCGCATTGATCTCGACGATTTGGGCAATGGCCTGGTTCTCCGCAATACCGTGCGGCTCAGGTTGGTTGGGTTGGGGACGGCCGTACGCAGCTCACTTTCACTGGACCACGAACACCTTGAACACTTTCCTCTGAACCGGACTTTTGGCTCCAAATTTGCCTGGTCGTGTTGGGGGCGGATTTCACACGTGCTTGTTCCCGTTCTGCAATCGCATCATTCATCCGTGCAAAGGCATTTAGCGCAAAGGCATTTAGCAAGTGCCCTGCAGTTTGAGGCCTGCGGTGATGAAAGCCTTCCTGCCGGTAAACGATGGGCGGCGGCAACCGAAGACGGACAGTTCCCAGAAAGGTGTCCGTTCTCCATTCCGAAGAGGGTGCTAGGGTGGTAAGATTGGTCTCAGATGTCGGGACGAGGTAGGGAGTAATCTTGGATTGCAGCTATAAACCAGACAATATGGCAGCCGGTGGCAAAGACATAGTGTCGAACGATGGGTTGTCCAGAACGATTTCGTCGACAGGCACCACTGATTAAAGTAGGCACTGGTTGGCCGAAAGAAAGAGGGTACTTCGGGATTTCGCGGAATTATGCGGAGATCTAGAGGCATTTTGCCGAGCAGTCTGCGTTCGAGGATAGCATCGTCTGATTGCCTTTCTTGTTGTCTGTAGGAATTGCGAAGACAAGCTTTGTCCAGCGAGGGCTCACCAGGTGCATATTCTCTGTCGGGCTTGTTGGATATCAGGAGGAAGTTGCTGGGTCAGCGACCTCGGGAAGCAAGAGGCAAGTACGATGTGGTTGGGATTATTCTCGCGACGTGGGAAGGAAAGCCGGTCAACGCGGGCCCGGAAGGTTGAGTTGGCCCAAGTGGTACGTATCAATGTGCTGCCTTACCTGGTGGGTGAGGGTAACGTACCTTAGGTAGTCCTGAGAATCGGGGAAGGGCATGCCTTTGGACCACCGTCCTGCCTTATCTGCCAAGGTACGTACCCAAGAGTGCCTGGCCCCGTCTGTTTGCAGATTTTCGCAGCTCCGGCATCAGGTTCACGGAAGTCCCTGGCAAGAAAACGGTGGGTGGGGTCTGCGCAACGCCGTGAGCTCTCTTCCACCCTCCCGATAACCCGCAACTTTCCTTTCTACTAACCCCGGTCGAACTTTTCAACTTTGGAAGATTCAATCATTTGCTCCTCGGTGCCGTCACCTGCGTCCATCGGTATTCCGTCGTTCGCGCCCTTGTCTCCACTGACTGCATTCCCTCCAACGTCGTCCCTCGCCTCCCGCGTTTCGCTCCGTCCAGATCTTTGTTCTCTCCACCTCCGGTTGGCAACGCCCTTCCGATTTCAGCCGTTGGGTTCCTGTCACTTCGCCCTTTTTTCTGTTTGGAAGGAAGCGTGATTGCACTTCCCGCCTTGGGACGCTTGGTAGGAGTCACATCCGACGCTATTTCCGTGCGGGAAAGACTGCCCCACCCACTTCCTTCTCTTCCTGTTCCCGCTGGACTAGAACGCCTTCCTTCCCGTCTCCGACGCGGATGCCTTATGTGCCCGGCTGATCGCATTCCCATCACTACCAGCAGCGTGCACATGGCCTAACGGTTGTGTGTGTGTGACAAAGCTGACCTGCACATGCTAACCTCTATAAGCGCTCACAAGTTCGAGTATGCCGGCTGGATGCCTCTGTGTAGTATTGAAGGCCTAACACCCCTTACCAGGTGTTAGGAATAGGGTTGTCCACCTTCGGGTGTAATGCTCCGCCTTGCTCACACCTGCTACATATAGTCTCGAAAGAACTGTCCATGAGAGGCGTTGCACTCTCGCCCTGGTAAGGAGGGCCTTATCTCCATGTGATTGTAGCGGGTGAAGCAAGGCTTAATGCTTTTGTCATTGACATCAACTGATTTTCTTTTTCTGATCGGCGATCGGGTTATCGCATCGCTAGCGCCTGTTGAGATACGCCTCAATCGGGCTTTGGTGGAGCCATCACGCTGGGCGCGTTGGGTTTGATTCTTGCAAACCGTTCGGTCGGGGTCGGCGGCAGCTTGCGCGAACTTTTTAGACTGGCGGCATGGTATGGAGAGTCATGTTCTAAGGGATTTCGTCGTCTGTGAATGGTTAGTTTCAAATAACGAGACGAGCTCGGGCGTACTTAGACTGTCGAAGCCATGCCTTTTGATGATTGGGCTCGGGATGGTAGACAACGAGCTTGGACGTTCGTGCAGCGCAGCTCCAGGGTGACGCCGTGTCTTGAGCGAATGATGCGGGACGCTGGGCCGGTCAAATGTTTGGGACAGGTCGAAACATGCCTTGACGTTATGTGGCTTCTGGAGCCCATCCCGGCAGACGGGATGTGCCGGAGGAAACCTACGCTTTGGATCTGCGGATGCCGCCCCTTTGTGCAAACCATGGTAGCCTAACATGACCAAGGATCGCCAGTCCATGGCACTCCAATAGACCAAACAAGAAGTGGCCCTTCACAGTGCCTTCTGGAGCAGAAGTCATGACCGACGCCCATGTCCCAGAGGGCCGACGTCAAGTCAAAGTTTTAGGGTTGTGAACAATATCCCGCCGCGAAGTGGATCAATCCTTCGGTGAACCCTTTTGCACCCGGTTCCCAAAGTTCGGGCTCAAAGCCTGCATACCTCCCGTTTCCCAAGCTCCCGGGTGCATGTTTGGCTGCGTCCTGCGCGGCCGCGAACTGGAAGCTGTGGCGCGCGGACTGCGTGCATCCTCGCAAGAGCAACTCAAAATAATGGCCTGCTAGGCAAGACAGAAGGCCCTGAATCCTCAAGGCATACCGATTGGATTGATATGGGGCAGTTGAACTTCCTCCGTCGTGGGGTTTTTCTCAAGCGCTGCCGATACGAAAATTGGTCTTCCACCTTGATGTGTGGATATTTTTTGGAATTGACAAGCTCCACGAGGTCGCCTGACGTCCCACACCCCAAGGTCTACCTAGGTACGGATAAAACAGGCCTGCCAAGGTCCTCACAACCCCTGCGACGATCCATGAACTAGCAGCTTCGGGCGTGGTTGATGGTTGTTCATGGTTGGATGGGTAGGAATAAAAGAGAGTATTCACATCACACGCCCCGACAGCTAGCCTCTGACTGCGCGTTTGAACCGACATGGCATTTACTTCGAGTTGCATTCGAACTCTGGAAGCTCTCGGCGAGTACGGCCTCGGTCAAGCTATTGATCGTTCGACTAATCTCTGAGAAAGCATCGCCGTTGAAGGAGTGGCTCCAAAAGGACATTGGATAATACTGACACTCTCCTCCTCGACCTCTGCATTGTGAATAAAGTTAATATGTCTGGCCTCCTCCACCGCGTCATCCGACAGTCCATGCTGCTTCAGGCCATGATCTTTCCTGCTTGGTATGGTGAGAGTTTGGGAGCGGAAGACCCATCCTCACAAGGATTCGCCAGGTGGCATTGCTGGAATTCAAGAGGGGCCGAAAGATCTTTGGGAGGAAAAGGCCACCGGAGCGGAATTTGTGAAGCAAACGAGGACATTGCCATCAACTATCAAAAAAACGAGGGTTACCTCATGCGACACCCGAGACGGTCAGGGTTAGCATGCGCGGTTCCAGCTTTCATGAGAGCATAAAACCCGCCTCCCGATTAGGGAAGCATCAACAACCACCACGGAAAGAGTTCTCAGAACGTCCGCCTCCAAGCCCGTCAAAACGCCTGCTAAAGACCTTCACCTATTCATGATCGACCCAGAATTGCGGAGTGGCCAGAGAAGATCTTTTCTGCGATGTTCTGAGGTCATTCATCATCTGAATTCGGCAGGAAATGATGGCTATGTCCACTTTCATTTTGAGCTGATGCGGGGGTCGAGGAAAAGGGGTGGCAGTGAACGATTATGATAAACCTCAATAACATGACAAAGCCAAAGAATTGAGGACGAACGCCTGCGCTTTCTTCCAACATCGGCTCACTCTCTTCATTTTCTTCGCTTCCTGCATTGCCTGAAAAGTGATGGGCCAATCGACGATACAGCAAAAGATACGCCGAATCGAGGAAGAATAACAGTCTCCGTCTCCGCAATTCTTTCGAAATCTTCTGGACTGAGAAACTTGACTGAGAACAGCTCTTGAACGGCAGCTGAGGCGGCGCATCTGTTAATGTAGGACGCAACTGTCACAAAGGGGACTCACGGGGAGCGGAAATCTCTCGTAGAACAAAAGTGCCAAAGTCCCCAGCATCAAGAGCGGGAGTCGGTAAAATGCAGGCGGCGCCCATGCCGATATGGTTGGAATGTTCGTCCCGATTCCTCGATCCTACTAGACCCAAAGTTGAAGCATGATCTAACAGTCCGGAAACTTGTCTTCAACTCAAGTACGATGATATGTTGAAATCAGGTTATACATAGAGCGTGGCTGACAGGCTATCATATGTCCCAGGAAACAGGTTTGTATTGGAACTGATAGCTCAACGATGTAACCGTGGCGCACGACCTACTGTCTTTGGTTTTGGTCACGCGCAGCTGGCAGTAGCGACACTCTTGGTGCATCATGGAGGAGCTCTGCCAGGAGCAAGTCTGCGTTCTCGGTGCCGATCAATCTACCCTGAAGTACAAGGACCTTTCGAAGCTGCCCTTCAACCAGGCGATCATCAAGGAGACCCTGCCTCTGCACGCCCCTATCTACTGCAGCATCGCATCGTTAAGTCTTCGGGGCTCCCACCACGCCCCGGCGCGGGTGCGTGGTCATGATGCCATCCTTGACGCACCGGTCTTACGGTAACATGCTGGGCGACAAGTTCTCGGTTACGAAACCTGAAAACCTGCCAACACAACCAAACCTCGGGACAAAAGCACACCCGCGCGATGCAAGCATATCTCCGTGGCATTGCACGGCCATCGACCGTCGAGATCGCCAACCGCAAGAGCGATGGCGCTACCTGATTTTACAATCAGAATGTTGCATCTATGACGAGAAAGTCATCAACTCGCTAAAGAGAGTAGTCATCACGATACTCGCGTAGAATTTAGTGGAGATGCTGCCTGAGACGAAATGATCGCTAGGGCAGGCTACGACGATGCTGGAAGGAAGTGTCGCCGGAAGCCATAGACAAGAGGCATGGGGACAAATGTCTTTAATATGCGACAGAATCCAGGACGGGGATGCTGAGACGATGTGTACCGCAGATTGAGGGCAACGATCACATTTTTATGCTCAGAACGCTCTTCAATTTCTCTTGAGGACTAGTCCGACATGGATTAACTGGCAGCTCGTACGTTTATATTTGAAGGAATTTCATCTGTTTAATTGGATCTCGACCTTGCATGTGAAGGTTGCTGTGCTGGAGCAGGTGGCATTGATAAGTGCCTTGCTGAGGCGTTTCAAAATCTTGATTACAATGTAGCGTCTCACAGCCGCTCTTCCTTTCAGTTCTGTGTCTTGTCAAGCTCGCTGTTAGCTCTTCCTTACTCCCCACTATGCATTCATCACTGAAATGATGAGGATGCCGACCAGGCTAGGGTGAGGAATCATGGCGTGCCAGGTAATGGGCTCTGAGTATTAAGGTGATAATAGATGGAAGAGTAGCCGGTATTGGCGTCGGATGTCTTACTACGGGTGGTAAGCCAGACTACTGGGAAATTTGTGATTCCAGACTTCACGCGTCTGGCCGCGTCTATGGGCGACTTCAGCCTCCCAGCGCGTTATAGCAACCTGCTGTCACACTACAACACCTCCGAGCAGACTGTTTGGAACTATGTCACCGATGTCAGCATTCCTTCCGGGAACGCGTCCATCATCACTACTATCGCATTCCCTCAGTTGACTAATTTCTTGTTCCCGTATTTCTGAGTCTTTGAGCCGGCGGCGAGCTTCTTTTTGGCTCAATCTGCTCGAATCTTTTTAGCAACGGTGTAGGGTCGAAGAGATCCCGATTCTTCCTTATCACGGCATGAGAGGCCTGGCAATAGTAGTCCAGAGCAACTTAGTTGTTGAACCAGCCGCAATTTCCGTCTTTCTCTCCGATATCTATACCGTTGATTCCGCCAGGGATCTCTGCATGCGCCCCCTGCCTTGGTGCCAGGCTCCAAGCAAGCCTTCAACAGCTTAACGGGAACCAACCTGACACGGATCATTCCAACGATCAGTCAGCCGCTCGTGACCGTGATGAAGTCAACTTCGATCCCGGTCACAACGACGGTCCTTTCAGCGATTCCATCGAGCAGTCCATGGTCAAGGATCGTATTGTACAAATCCGCACTTATCAATTCGTGATCGAGATTCAGGGACTCAGGACTGGGGGCTGTGCTTCTCCATCCGCGTCTTCATCTTCTCCATCCCGTCTTCATCCAGAACCCCAGATCCGGACCACAATGATGCCGAACGACCAAGCCGTCTACGTCGCAGGCACAGGGGTAGATCGCTACTGCCGCGATGCTTGCCTTCTGATTCATCAGCCGAGGCCCGATCGATACTCGTTGGCGATCCAGGATATCGTGCGTTGGAGGCTTGGTGAAAAGCAGCCACTCCAGTAAGTGCTGCCGAAGGAAGCGTCATTGATGGGAATGCTGCTAAGAGAAGTTCTATTGTTGACTGAGATCTCCGAGTGTACAAGGCGGCACATCATGATAACAGAAGTATGGTGTTGTTTTGATATTTGGCATTGTACTTCGATATTCGGTACCAATAAATGGGAGTCTCTCCAGTGCGAATCGAATACTCAAGGGTCTTACAAGGTGGTAACGGGATTCATAGAGACCTGTAGTCAGGTTTCCTAATCTTCTAAGGCGTTTTCAGTCGCGGATTCGGCCTGAATGCTTGATTGGCCTTGACACACCAAAGGTCATGTCATAGAATTGATTCCTTTCTCGCCATCGCCGTCATCGTCACTTTGGAAGACCGCGGCGATAAATTTGACACTGTGGAAACCGCGGTTCGAAGATGGGATGGAGTTTCAGCGGTGGAAAGCCGTCAAAAGTGCGCTTTTTACCGGTGCTGCGAAGAAGTTGCGTTCCAATCCATCCTCGTGAGCGTGGAATTCCGATATTCACAACGTTTCAGGTCAACCTGTTTAAGATCACCTGTTCCATAACCGTGTAGTTCAAGATCCCGCCGTGCTTGGCTCAATAGGAACGGTCAATCGTTGCAATATCGGAGAACTTTCTGTCCAACATGAACCATTCGGCGCCGAAGGCCCGAGATCTTGGCCCAACAATTCCATCCAGCAATTGAATACTTTCGCGCCTCTTCTGCAAGCCCTCACATTTTCAAAAACAAAAGGCACCCCAACGACGACGTGGATAAAGAACAGCAGAGTCATTGCACACGTCTTGGGCACGTCGGACTGGAGACTTTCGCGTCCATCCAGCACATACATCAACACGTATGTAAGTGCTTTCTGACAGCGTGTAACATTACAGCGAGTAACGGCGGCCTTCCTTTATTAAATTTATTTTCTAAGTGCTGGAACGCCTTTGGATCTACCCACCGGCAAGCTGACGAAATAATATGGTGACCGCAGTAACCAGTCATCCATTAAAGTGGCCAGATGCGTAGAAACCCAGGTCATAGACAGTTAACGGGGCTTCTCAATTTGGTTTCTGAGTAGCCCCAGGCGCAAAGCTTCCTTGGCATGCTATAGCCTCCCGGTCTCATGGAATGAGAACGAACAACATCGGAATTGAAATATGGTTTCCTTATTCAACGGCACGGTCGCCTGTCATTGTCGGGCTTCTTATGGACGACGTCGGCATTTTGAAAGGCGGTATCTCGAAGAAGACGCAGGCCAGCAAGAAAGTTGGTTTTACCAGACCGCTTTTTATCGCAATAGGCCGTTCACCTGTTGAGACTGGACTTCATATTATTATGAAGCCAGCAACGACGACACACAGGGATTGATTTGATCGCTGAAAATCTTTCAACGGCGCAAGGTTTCGCAACAACTAATAGGGAGGGCTTAGACGGGTAACAGCATCTTGAAAAGGCGGTTTGTCAGAAGATTCGTCAAGCACCATGGTAGAAAGCAGGGCGGGCATTGAATTCAGACGCTGACGGGCGTCAAATTCTTCCGTGGACTATTAGCTCCTGGTCTTGACACCGATGGAGTGCAACTTGACCACCAATAGACTCATGGCGACGCCATCACGAGTTTCTCAGATCGCGCCTTTGAATCAAAAGTCGTGCAAGTTTGAGGTTAGGCTTTGGAACTATCCCCCTTCAAATGAACAGTACCAGCAGTAGTGACAAGCAGGACGGTGGAGTTTTCGGAGCAGAAATGGCCTCCAAGACTGTATCTGTGTGAAGCTACGGAGAAGCTCTTCACAACCAAAACGGATCCAAAACTTCTTCAAACATACAACACCCAGTCGCCTGAATTTCTGGGTGTCTCAAAGTGATGGGAGATGGCGGATGGATGATCTTCAATTGCCGGGACTGCCACTACTGGATAGCTTCAGCGCGGCTGCAATCGCTATGGAAGCCGGGAGACTGTCGCCCTTACCATGGAGCTGGCGAAAGAAAAGCCAGAACGCTCCAGTGACGTAGTGTTCTGGCGGGAAAAACGCCAGAACGCCCCACTATTAGATAATCATCAAGTGCTGGCGCTTTTCAGCAGGGACCTCTGGACGGAGGGAAGGAGTGTCTCGATGAATTTGAACCAAGTCGCTTTGAACGGCGCCATGACCGTAAGTTCCAAATCCTGGACAACTTCTGCGAAAAGGAATGTCGCATCGAGACCGCCGACATGCTTGATGACATATCTCCCCTAAATTCGTGCCCGCGCCCCTTGATGCGTCAATCGTCAAGCAGTGACGACTTTCGCATCGCTGTGATGGGATCATTCCTTGTTGAATCAGAGTGCAGCAATGGCAAGCATGATTGCACAATTAAATCTAGCAGATTAAAGGCGTCTCGTGAGATCGGTTTCTATAAATGAGTGACGGTCCATACTCACTGTTGAGTTCTCTTGTGATATCAAACTTCGTGCAAAAGTCATCCTGTGGTAAGTCACCATGTGCAAAAGTCATGCCTGCGAGAGCATCCAGATGGGTATCTTTTCCGAGGCACTCCCCTAATACTTTTGTGCAATAAATGCGCTTCGGAACCGTTTAAAGGCATCCATCTCAGTTGGCGGCCACATTAGAAGTCTTGGTTTGATCGATTACCTGGCCGACGATCGAATACATGCAGAATGCGAAGGATGCGGTGGCAGCAGCACGGACCAGCCCGCGACAAGGGTGTCTCCGCCAGCAATCTCAGAAAGTTGGCAACAAATGTCAAGCGTGATGCCGGCTGCGTTGAGCGAGCCAGGAATGACTGCCTTCTTCTTTCCACCTGGCTTCCCAAGATTTTGGGTGGTGCGCAGGTTGATGAATTCATGCTGCTCGCAGCGCACAGGTTTTGCCAGGGGACCGGTCGGGCTTTTCTCCCAGTGTCTGGCGGAGGCGGAAGTGGAGCACGCCTCGTTGAACATGTCCAATCAAATTCAGTCGACAGACTGCCCCAAGGTGCGGTGTACAAGTCACACGAGATGCATGAGATTCAGATTGAGAAGCGATGTCAGATTTTTCGAACGGGAACTCATTCTTACACGCAGGCAAGACGCTGGGCACGCTGAGTGGTGTCCTCGTTGTACAACATGAGCGCCAGTGCGCACCCCTTAGCTGCTGGCAGGTGTTGGAAATCAGAAGCGCCACACGCGGGCGCACGAGCCACAGTATTTCCAGGTCGAAATATGCTTAGTCATGGACCTGGTAATTCGGGGCGCCATCAGGCCGGGACAGAAAGAAGGGCAGAGTCGTGCCAGTGATGTTCACCTGCGACAACTTGAGACACATGGTTTCTGGGGTGAGCGTTGCCGCTGTTTCCTACGTGATTGACGTGACGAGCTGGTGTGGAGAGGGGCGGCAGCGGTGGAGGGTCTTGGAGGGCTCATAGAGTGGGAAGCATCAGACTTCATTCCGGGCGATGGTTCTCGAGCGTCATTTTTCTCTCGAGATTCGGTTCATTTGGGGGTTTGGCCCTGGCAGAAATCGAAGCTTTGAAGCCGATGACTTCGTTGGGCTCGGTGGCCTTTGGAGCAGGCGGCTATCGCGCTGGCGGTGGGGATGGACTCGGGTTCGGATCGAGTTCAAGACTGCAGCCTTCCGAATGGGCGATGGAGTGAGGCAAGTCCTGTAAAGCAACAAAGACGGCTCGAAGCTTGTCAGACGACACGGGCCAGCTTGGAGAAGATGCAGCCAAATGCTGGTGTGAAAAGTGGCTTATGTGGACGCGACGACCAGGATGCAACGGAGTACGTAATGAAGGGAATGCCTCGCGAAGTCACATGTTGTCGCGACCAAACTTCCATCATGCTGGGATCAGACCTGCGACGTGATTAGGTAAGGTACAGGTGCCACATGCTGAGTGCAGGCCTGAAATCGGTAGGCGGCCCCTGTGCCTCAGCTGCCAGGTACCTCACGGTGACCACTAACGGTGGCTGTCGGGTCTGCCCTGATGAATGGTGCAATGGATTTACGGCCTCGCCGACCGGCGCCTTCGGCCGATCCGCTTGGTGCAATATGCTGGCAAGACAGGTATGCAGACTGTCCAAGACAACTGAGGCCCAGGTCAAGTGCTTTGAGGCGCTGTCACAATCAATTTCAATTAATTCTGCCGCTTTTCGCCGCCATGTCCCCAGCCACATCACATTTCCTCAACGCCACGTCTGGAGATACGGACGCGCCACGTTTGCTGCTGTCGCGGAATCCTCAATGCAACCGCGGCATCTTCAACGCAATCATGATGGCGCACCAGCTTTTGCATCGCGTCACCTCGCCACAGCCCATGCGTTGTCGAATCTTCACGGGAAACTTCACATTCTGACCATCGCGAGTGTCTTTTTCCCCTCCTGGCCACTCAGCAGAACATCTCTGGCGATTTGCCGTCTTCGCGCCCAATTGACACTTCTTGCCGACAACAATGACGATGCTCGCAGCCGTCGGCCCCGAGGCCCATACCAAGAACACAATCCAAGATCTCGAATGCTTGCTAGCGGATCGATATACTCCCATGCCGATATCATTGCGAAGAGGACAGGTCGTTTCCTGCTGAAACAAGCCTGGTTGATACGATGGGCGACGAGGTGACTCGAGGACCTCCGTTATGGTTGCAGTAACACGCATCATCAGGGAATGATGCCATGAGATGCATTGTCTGCGCTGCGAGAGCGAATGAGACGATAGCTACGCAAGCATTGCCCTCTCATCGTTGGTGAGCAAGTAAGTTCGATTCCTCCTCGCCGTGTTTGCTGCTCCGTTGCAAACGTAGCAATGCTGACCGAGTTTTATCATGTGCTTAGAGTTGTTCCATCAGTCCGTTATTTCGACCATTCCTCCAGGAATTACCTTCCACAACTCGAGCAAGGAATCCAACGAAATTGGCGCTTGTACGTCACATCCATAGCACGCGGATGCAGCTTGGCCGGTTGGTCATCAACATCCAGCAACAAGCCGTCTCCAAGCGCTGAAGGCTGTGAGGCAGCATCGGCAAGCCAGACAGCCGCACGATACCTTTCTGCGACATGCTTTGCCAATCCCTCGATGAGAAGTGCCTTCGGCAATCGCCAGACGGAAGATCTCAGCGCTACACAATCATGGGTACGACTTCAGGAGGAAGATGGAGCAGGGCCATGACCACGACAAGGGCGCTCGACCTTGATCCGTTCTCCCTGTTGGGCGGACAAGGACCGAGGCAAGTCCGGGCGAAGAGCTGGCCGGAGGTGGACACCCGTCGCATTCACCGAATCAGCTGTCGGTCCAACAGGATCCCATCATTTGGTTATGGTTGCCGACATGGAGGACGAGGATCAGGCGACAACGCTGAAGGTCCTAAAGCCCGTGCCCTATGGAGCACGACGAGTCTTTCAACTTTTTTGTTGTTCGCCATGGCGGCAACCACGCTCGAAACCTTTTGCGATACCTTATCGTCTACCGATAACACCAACACAAGATTACCAGGAGGAAGAGAGCTTTCGACGCCTGGGGCCAGCTGCTTGGTGCCTGCCATCCGCCCACATGGTAGGGATGATGCGAGTTGATCTTTCGCCAAGTTATTCCACGTCGCTGAAGGTTTGACTCTACCCTTTGGGACATCCATGTCTTGTCGCATCCAGATGTTTCTCCCCGAATAAGCACTGCGTATCGCGCCCAAGTTCAGCAATCTCGACGCGACACGAGGACGAGCCAATTCTCCAGGGATCCCAACCCCGCTCGGCTTTGTTGGCCCCAAAATCAGCCTCGAAGATGTGCAGTCTGCACACACTAGGTTCAATGATCGCTCTATGTCCTGGCTGGGATTCGATATTTTGGAGGGTCCACGAAGTTGAGATCGAGTGAAAACTGCGAGCGAAGGGGTGAGATCCTCTTGCCCAAGAACCCACCCAACACAAATGCTTCGAAGCCCACCCATCGCATTGATCATCTGGAAGGGACCAAGTAGAGTTTCGTGCAGTGCCCAGCAACCTATCATTCCACCCACCAAATCATTGGAACACCGAGACTGGCCGCATCTCTTCTAGTCGAGCTCGCTCCTTCGGGAGCATCGACGTCGGAAAGGACTCCAACCTTGGAGGTCTGCTTGGCTTGTGACCGAGTGACACCGATGAGATACCGGAGGTTAGAGCGGCGGACTATATCTGCATCTGATGGTTTGGCTTGGCTCGTTGTTGATTTGTCACCTGAGCATGGCCTCCCCCTCTCTCTCCCACATCCCTTGAGCACCCGCTCAAACAGCTGCTGTCTTTCACTTCTGTCTCCTCTTCGTTTTCGCTGCATGCACTCGCCCATTTATGTTGTGTCGCTGGCTGGTGTCCATCTCTTTCGTCTCATCTGCGGTGGTTGCCGTTCATTTTATCGAGGATGAATTGTTGGTCGAGCTCGAGTCCTCCACATCGCCCACACGGCTTGTTCATTTCCGCTGTGATGCCTTCGTCCCTAAAATCACCGCCCTCAACTCCGCCGCCCCATCCCATCGCCACGACGACTTGAGCACGCTGAGCTTCTGCCTCGGTCTTTACGTCGAGTGGCATTTTACGTCGTCACGAACATGGCTATGACTAGTACTGGAGTCCGTCATGCTTGTGGGACATCGCCAATAGATCCTTTCCCACGCGCTCAAGTCCTCTTTCAGATGTCTCGCGTCCTCCTGGCGCCTGCTCCTTTCGCCGTGGCATGTCTCATATGCCTCTCACTTTTGGACTTTACAGCGCAGACTGCGTGGAAGGCGACTATGAACTCTGGGTAGATTCTGCAGACGCGGGTTTGAGCAAGTTTGCTTGCATCATTGTCAAATCAATGGTGATGGAGGTGATGACGAGGAATACGTGTGCTCGCTTCGTCTTGCCCGACAAGATCGCGCCCGTCTCCAACATCAAGGGTATAGGCATCGGTGGAACAATAAGCAGGGGATGGAGAGTAATGATACCCCTAATTGCGACGTGCATCCCAAACTATCCAGGAGATTCATCGACTATGCCCGTCCGAAACGCAGCTTCAGGTCTTTTTGTGGAGCTCCTGGCGTCCAGGAACTCCATCGTCTTCCTCCCTGTGTGAGATTCAAGACTTGAATTGAAATGCGCCGCCGGAAGACGGGCTCCGTCAAGGCCAAACTGTGAGTCAACGACGAAAGGACAAAGGACGCATTGTATTGAACGGCTTCTCGAGAAGACCAGCAAAGCCAATGCGAACGGTAAAGGCTCCACGGTATACCAAATGTCGAGCTGCCTTCTCCCTGTTTGGTAGTCCGCTTTGCTCTCCTAGGTAGGCAATGAGATAACTTCAGCCCGTCGAAAGTTCGCCTTCCACGCCTGATGTTGAGATGATAGGTTGTCTGTCCCCCGCTACCTCCGCTAAGAGCGCTGCAACCTGCGCTTTCAGCAGGGCGCCCAGTGTACCCCGAGCCTATCTTACCTAGGTACCTTAGGTACCTACCTGAGGAGAAATCACAACACTGCCCTCCAGGTCCTCACGTTCAACCGACACAGCGTGAGACTACCACGTACCCCACCTGCCGAACTCAGGCCAGCAATCGGCAGGTGGCCCCCACAGCTACCACCGAGGTGACCTGCCGATTTCCAGAGAGCTGTCGCAATGACGTAGTGTTCTGGCGAAAGAAAAAGCCAGAACGCTACGTCATTGGAACTGCACACATCACTGGACGACCCGACAGCAGCACAACGACATAACGAGGCAGCACTGCGTCCGTTACAAATACCGCAGGCGACATTTGTCATTCTCGCCATTCAGACATGCTCTTCACGTCCGCTCGTCCGTCCCATCGTGCTCAATGTGGTTGACGATATGATTATGCTTCTGCGGTGGCCGCGGCATGCGGGTACTGAGCCAGCCACAAGCACTCAACGGATCGCACACAGCCAGTCACAGAGGCATTTAGAGCAAGTGCCTCAAGGTACAGCCCGCTTTCTGCATCGCACTCCCATCCAATGGGGTCCTGGCGCATTCGCTGTCCGCGGCTGCCGCAACAGACACTCCACCATGGCCAGGCCCTTCGCCCACCCTCGCGAACGTCGCGCACCGAATGCAGAGTCAAACCTCGAATCTGGTACGCCCCCCGAGAAGGATGCTTTCCTTCAGACGCTTACGACATCTTGCGATCTACGCCCGACGCCGGACCGCTATGTTAACAACTTCATCCAGGCTCTCGAAGCTTGTCGAGACCCGCCAGCTTCTCACCCCACCCCAACATTACGACAAGGCCTTACGCGAATTGCAACGTCGGCCATTTTTGTACCGATGTGTTCGGGAATGTGCAGTAGGTTTGATGCTTGACGTAAAGCGGAATGCCACAGTCATGGCTGACGACAGTACAGGTTAAACTACGATCCCGCGTCGCGATTTTTCGACATTCGAATGCCTGCTCCGGTCCACGAAGTCTTCTCTATCTCTTTGGTGAGCGAACTCGACAAGGAGCTCCAGCACATTGCCCGCCAGCCCGACAAAGACGGTGCATTCGCAGCCCAGCCCATCAATGGAGGTTCTTCCCGCATCGTCATAGACCATGCGGTGGAAGAGTCCGCGGACGGAGAACCGACTAGCCAAGAGTCCGTGCCTTGTACGATCACACTCCAGCGACATCCAGATGTCCGGTTTCAATACATAAAGGCCGCATTCCCAGGCGTTGTTGTGGAGGTTTTCTACTCCCAGAACGGAAAAGATACTGAGAGTTTGGCCTGGGAGTATATACGCATTTCAACGGACACATCAAAGCCGTTATCGGTCTTGACATGGACCACGACGTCAAACCATCGAAAGTACCATTTTGGCAGCCCGAATACACACATGAAGAGGGAGATGGGTTTGATATGCTTGGCGTTCGCGCCAACATTGCTCATGAAGTGAGCATCACCATCTGACTTCGGAGAGCATGGCTTACACGTACACAGGCATTCCGATTATCAGATATCAATCCTGCGAATTAGGCACGGGAGATTCGATTGACATTGAACGACTTCGCCACTGGTCAGCTTACTATCGCATCAGACACGTAGCTGCGCTTTGGTTTCCATAAGTTTGCGGAACTGCTAGGCAACGCCGAAGACTTACAGCGTGCGAGAGAATAAGAGGCGGGCGGTGGGACCAAATCCAGACGGAAACTGAAAAAGCGGCGGCAATCATCCAGTGGTTACTATCCTCCGACGAGAAATCGTATCGCGCTCAAGACAGCACATTGTAACTTTCGACTAGCAGTCTGAAGGAGGGCTTGAATCGAGAAACCCCTCGGAACATGGGTTGCCATACGGCCCAGGTCAGCTGTGCCGATGCGCGAAAGATACACGTTGGATTCCGTCTCCTTTAGCGGTCGATCGCAAGGGAGCTGTACAAGATCTCGGTTGTCCTAGCGGTGTGTCTACGCATCACTCCTTGCGCTCCTGTAATGCTGGATCTGGAACACCGTACTCCACCGTTGCATCTGCCCGCACTCTTCGGTGAGCCTGGGCCATTGATCTTAGATCGGCTTTTCAAGACGGCCTGGCCAGTGCCGCTCCACATTCGTTCAAGTCGCTTCAGACGCTGCATTCGCTGTGCAATGTCTCCGCCGCCCGCAGCGTGATCAATTCACCCACCTCAACGACAGCAGTTGCCATCTGCACTGCCCAAGTCGGGACTTTCCCCATCGCCGGCTCAAGGTTTCGACCCGCTTTTCATTGTTTGATGGCCGTGACACCGCCGCGGGCGCGGGCCAAGATCCTGGGCTCCGACATTCCGGCATCCACTCACAGACACCATTGCAGGGTCTTCAAGATGCTGCAACTGGCGATCAACTTTTTCGCTTCTCTGCTGGGCGACTTGTGGTTGAGCAACGTGTTGTCGGACATGCAGTTAGCCTGGAAAGCAATGCAAGGGATCCAGGGCGCCTCATGAACCGCTTATCAAACAAGCTAGACAGCGTTGCCCCGATTGCATGTAGTAGTGTTTCTTGGGAGACCAGCCCAGCAAGAAGGGCCAGGACCGGAGGAGCCGGTGCTCCCGACCTCAGCCCCACCGACCTACATGGAACGCTCCCTCACGAAGTCGTCTGCCTGCCATAACCATATGCCTGTCTGGTCTGTTCTACCAATCGTGAAGCAAATCCCTTGCTTTTCAGTTCTGCAGAATCCCTCCTTCTACGGATGGAAGGCCGCCGATCGTTGCGCGTATCCATCATCAAAGCAATCCCGCCTCACTTCACCGTCACCTCGGTGGCTAGCGTATGATGCACCTAAACCCTGAGAATCCCGCGCTCGCAACCCGTGGCCCAGTGCCTGTATGGCTGTAGCTGCCGGTCCTATTGTGTGGTACCACGCCCGAGCTGACGCCACGAACCATCTCACCTCAGTCTGCATGCGCGTCCCTGCCATCAGTCCACGCCACGGGCTGCAAGCACAAGCGTCCACTAAACTGTCTCCGCGCGATAAAACGCGAAACCTATCATAAGACGTTGACCTGGCACGAGCCACATCCCAGCCGCATTCCAATTTGCACCATACATGTAGTACAATTAAATGAGGCAGGTAGGCACCTAGGCCTACCTGCCTACCTAGATAGGCAACCCACCACCCAGAGCTGCCCCGCCCGGGGATGAACGCTCTCAGGGTGCGGGGCTTGGCCCATTTCCATTTCTGTACCTGGTTGTCCTCGGTTTGGGCATTTGAGGAATAGTCACCGGTGTTTGTGGTTCGTGCCTACTCTGACTCTACTGTGAGCTGGTTCGGCATTGGACCCCACACCCCCGCTTCCGACGCCGACCTTGACGTCCGAATCCAGAGCGGAGCATCTCATTCATCCTGCAATCCCAGAAGAACCAGCATGTAATCAGCATAGATTCATTGCACCAAATCGGCATCTAGCACACAACCACTTTGTGTGAGGCCAGTCGTTGCGCAGCAAGGTCCGGCAGAGCAAGCACATCTATTCATTCAATCCTGCGAGGGACTCCAACGCCAGCGACTCCCCTACGTTCTCCCCGTTCCCAATAGATACGACGATCCGATCCGATCTCTTCGCGCGGCTCCCCGAGAACAAAGACGATTCCAGGTCTTCCTCTCACAACTCTATTGCTCAGAGCCTCCTGTACCACAGCCTTCTCACCGCCAATTCCCCCGCGGCGCAACAGACGCAGTCATCCGTCCCGCCGCAGCTGAGCACGAAGAGCCTCAGTCCCAGCCCGAGCCACACTTCGGAATCCCGCTTCCTACCATCAGCCTGGATGTTAGTGTGGCTCTACGATGCACAGGGGTTCTGAAGGGTTTTACGCCCCCTCGACTCCGCTCTGAATATTGACTGCAGCAAGCGAGCACATTCTTCTTCCGCTCATCGAGGTCTCCCAAAACATCGCCACTTTAGTCACACAAGAAGTCATCTTCTTCGCTCCAAGCCCAGCATACTTGGCATTGGGAAAAAGACAAAGCGTTGACCCTGGTCACCGTCGCTACCAGCATCAGCGCGCTTGGCAATCATTCGTATGAGTCTCCCAATTCTTCCCTCGATCCTCATGCCACGTGCCTGGGGCAATGATCTGGCTGACACCGTCGCAAGACAGGCATCAGAATACCCATGCTGAGATCAGGAAGGAACATTCCGAAGGCCAAAGATACACTCGACCCCTTCCGAATTCCTGTTCATTCTCCAATGCCACCTCCGATCTTTTCTATGGTTTGCCACATTCCCAAGGTCTACAGCAAGCTCTCTCAGCAATGGGCCTGCTCTCGCATGCGGTGATTGGTCTCGGGCTGCGCTGGTACAAATTGTCCAAGGAGCCTTCTTCGGATGAAGTCCTTGCCCGCAAGAATGAAGACGACAACGAGCCTTCTTCAAGATCAAGTGCTTCCAGCGTGTTGAGAAGCTTACCGCGCTTTCTGAGAGGCAAGGCAAGGCGTTTTGGTCCCTGGTCCACCCGAACTCAAATTAGCACGCGTGCTTGATGGCGATTGGTCATCTCAATGCCCAACGCGATACGTTTGACTTCAAGACGCGTCTTTAGTCTCGCTAGACGATGAGTCAAAGACGGCGAAAAGGACCAAATTCATCTGAATGTCGAAGTCACCGACAAAGACACCAACGCCAGCGGCAGCGGCAACGAGTCTTCTTCAAGATCAAGTGCTCCCATCAGCTCGAGAAGTTGATGACAGTGGTTTCGCTTTGCTGTGCTTTTATTTTGTTCTCTTCCTCATGAACTCGTGCCGGAGGTCATTCACCACGCCAGCAAGACAAGGCGAGGCTCTCAGGTTTGTTGTGCACTCGGAACCAAACCCATAGGCTTTGTTCAAAGGTGATTGAGCATCTCAATAGCATATTTCCAAAAACAACAATCTCTTTCTGGAGGCCAAGCAGCCGTTTGAGCATGGAGGACAAGGTTTATGACGGAATCCTCTGCGGGAGGCAAGCCAAAGTTGTCAGTTTGGGCCGCTTCTTGTTTCTAGGCCAGCGCGAGAATCGACCTTCCTGAGGATTGGCTGTTGGAGAGACTAAGTCTCGGCAGTTACATTAAGAAACATTTGACCTTCTCAGACGTCTCCTGAGGAAGCAGCATTCAGGCCGGGATGCAAGGATACCGGGGAACGAGACCACTATCCTCGGCTTCGGCCGAAGCCGAGGCCTGCTGAGTAGCAAAGAGTGCAGCTTGGGTACTTGTTGAGCCTTAGGACCTTTGGGGTTTCGTCCAGCGTGGGCTGCAACTGTTGATGTCCATGGCATCAATGGGGTTCCCAGTCTCAAGATCCACGTTAGGAAGCCACAGACCATGGAAGAGGGCGGACTGATTTGCGTAAAGATGTGGAGGAAGAGCGAAATGATACGTATTGCCGATGGGAATACATGCACACCGGAAGGTCAAGATCAAAGCATCAAAAAAATCAAAAGGGATGTTCCGAACTTCCGAGAAAAAACTCCCGACTCTTCAGGACTGCGCTTCCGGCGGCATGGCTGGATTTCCCAGCTAGCTGCGTCAACCACTGATCTAGCTTACGGGCGTCCATGGGCCACAGATGGAACGCACTCGGATACTTCGTCGATCGTGGTCTCCGCCCTCCGCCAGGAGGCCGTGGCTCAAAGAAAACAATGCGCTTCGAGCCCCAATGCGCGCAGCAATAGGCTGCACTGCGGCTGCTCTGATTCGTCGTCGAAGGAGGCCGACCGGCGTTCTGAGCGAGCGATTGTCGAGCCGGCAGATTATTCGCAGTCGTAAGACACCATGCGGTCAGGGATGGAAGAACCCATGAGGCCGTATGCCGCTGCGGTACATCGACGGAGAAAGGCCCAGACTTTGTGACGGTGGAAATATCCTACTTTCTTCCCGCGGAAGCTGTGCAGCAAGGATTGATGGTCAGAGGCTCGACAGCACTAAGGTCCCTCGCACCCATGCTCTGTCCTCGGAACATGCCTTCGCCGTGGTATTCTTTCCGATGGGTCGGGTCTTCGCCAACAACCCGTATCTTCAAAGTGTCTCGTAAGCAGACGCGTGCAGTCATTATCAAGTTGTCGTCTGTATGTGGGAAAGCTAGCGGCAGGCCACATCTTGCAGCAGTCCGATAGAATTGGTAGCAATCCGGGGGGGACATCGAGCAGTGTCCGTGACGTTGGGGAAGGCTATGGTGATCTTCGAGCGAGAGGGCCATTTGCTGCTCTATGGAAGAAGACTCCATGCTTATCTCGAGGATGCTTTGCGATATAAATAGGCAGCGACGAGGGGCTTGGGGAGTTCGTCAGCCGGGTCAAGGCGATGGTTCCTGGGGCGACTGGAAGCTGTAATTGAGACCGGTCAGAATCGTAGCAATCAGTAGACGAGGGGCACTTGAAGTTGCATTGAAGTGATATTCCACGCGGGGAGTGGTCGTCTGGAACAAGGCTCGGCAGAAGAAGATCTTGTGGCAAAGCACGGGAAAGTAATGGCGTGGAAGACTAGTGGTATCGCTCGCGAGTTCAGCAGAGTGTGAAGCCATCTAACGCCGTCTTGAAGCCGGTCTCGGACTGTTGCCTTCTTCTCCAAACGCATATTCCTCATTCTGTCACCTTCCGCGCTTTATCGTCCAACGTGGCACGGGCATCAGAGATGCCTGCTGCCGGCTGCTTTTCGACCACATCATCTGGCGTCCTCTGCTAGCAGAAATGCCCAAGTATTCTGATGGACCATTTGGCTCTTCCTAGACACGGTCCCCTCCAGCAAGCATCTAGGGCGCTTCTGTGGTCCAAGTGGATGGTCGCTTCGGTCGTCCACTCGACAGAACAATCTGAGAGCCGCACCTCCAATCCAAATTGGTCCGGGCCTTGGTCTGTTGCAGGTTCGGAGGCCGGCGGACAACCACGCCTGCTACCGTGCGGGGATGGTTTTCGGTGTTTTCGAACGAGCTGTCTGCCACCGCGAATAGTGTTCATCGTCGGGAACGGCGGTGCTAGTATCGAAGAATGGAGTGATCTTGGTGGATCTAGTGGACTTGGCGGTTAGTATAAGAAATTGCTGTTCCAGACGATATCGCGTCAGCATCTTTCATCAATACTGGTCTTCGGGCGCTGAATAAGGGAGAGGGGTTTCGGAGACAAACCTCTGGGAGGAAGGAACTGTTCGTCGATGGAGAATGTTATCTTTCGATGTCGCGGGAGGCAAGATATTCGAGCGGAATCGCCAACCTCGGTCCGGACGATGTTGAGGTCCTGGAAGTCGGCAGAACTTGGCGCACAGTGGGATTTAGTGCGCTGTGGTTGAGGTGAATCTCTTGCGCACGGAAGGAGAAGTAGGTGTGTTTCGTTGTCGTGTGGGGAAATGAAGAGAGCGCGAATTGCCAGGGGGCAGGCATCTCCCTCTTCACACTACCACAATTCTCCGGCGACAGACTTGAATCTGGTTGAAGATAGACAATCAGCAGCTTTCCTGGGGATATGCGCAACGGTATTAGGCAAACGTGGACGGAACGTGCGATGGATGTGACGAGCCTCAGACTAAGCTTTTTTCCAGAGATTCGAACTTACGCTTCCATGAGGTTATGGTGCGCTGAAACTGCCAGAATCAGGCTGGATGTGTAGGTGGCTGAGGCCTGAGAGTATTCTTTTCCCGGTCCTCGGCCGGCGGCGGCAGGAAAGAGTCCCACTTTCGGGGTGGAGCAGGCGAGCGGGCGGGCGTGCTTGCCTCAGACGGGGGGATCTCTGTGATGCTCGGTGTCGGTCCTCGCTTCAGAAAAATCCGAATCGGCTCGAACGCTGATGCAAGCCAGCAAGAAATGGAAGGAGCTTTCCCTAGTTAGCGTCACAAGATTTTCACAGGATGCCCTTCTTCCAAAAACCAATCCAGGCCACTGTAGACAATCAGAGCATCTCCTTCCAGCTATTCTGCAAACCCTCCATCGCCAAAACACAACAAAGAGCCACCATGAGCGATTCTATTCGTGATTCCGTGGAGATATCCGATCAGCCGTCCGATACCACGGCTACAGAACCCGCCGATATCGTCATGATCGTCGTGGTGAAAGACAACGTTACTGCCGACGAAGCCGAGAGTATTGCCGACACCGTAGATGGTGTGTTTGAGGCAAATGTCATATATGAGGTCAGACGCGGGGATCAGGGCAACGGTGTATACTGTCAGGTTGAGGGTAAGACGGTTACAGCCGCTCGGATCGAAGCCGTGACGGAGGCGCTGAAGACGTGCGGTTACGCCAATGTTTACACCCACGCGAGTGATCATGAGTCGGCGGGCAGAACCCATATGATGACATTCATGTGATTGAGCACTTTTCAACGGATTGGTATGTTCCAAAAGCACTCCCTGCGAAGACGTGTCCAGTTTACCGAGAATGACGAATTAGAAATACCAGACAAGAGAGAGAAGCAAGGGTGTTTGAAACAACGGGGTGAGTGCCGAAGGGGGGCGAGAAAGACAATCCAACTCGGGTACTTCCCAAGAGACGATGGGTTTTTGACAGAGTGTCTGGACGTTAGTCAGGGATGGTTTAATGTCATCGCCGCACCTCGCTGGCAGAAGTCTCCCTGCGCATTGTCATTGTGCTGGACCTACTTAGCTTGTGGCATACCCCCTTGTTAACGGCTACCTCGAAGAGATTTCAAACTTCCCATTCCGCTCTGTTACTAGCTTCCGCCTCCAAAAATGGTGTGAAAAATTTGAAGAAAACCATACTGGTGATGGGTTGCGGCAGTAATTGTTAAAACAGTAACACTGTGAGGCTCCGACTAGGCAAATTTCGATTTCCTCTCCTTTCAAGGCGCAGGAAGCTACTTAAAGGCAAGCGATTCCTGAAGATTCTCAAGATTAAGTCAAGTGACGCGGGCCTGGGCTGGTCTGGCTAGTAGTCCCGATGACGGCAGGCTGTAGGGCATTGCAGGGAGCCGAGTGAAGCTGCACAGCAGTGCCCTGTCTCGATCTAACAACCACTTGCATTGGTTTCAACTGTTCGACATCACCAGACCGAAGCCGGCAATCAACAGTCGAGTCAGCTTGTGTCTTTAACGATCCACGTTGAAAGGCAGTGTCACCTTCCTTTATCCGCCCACGGATGCGCCTACCTATCCAAGCGGCCAGAGGTCCGTCAGCATCGCTCCTCTCTGCCATTTGCATCCCAACCAGATAGACCATACCCATCGCAAATCAATCAACTTTCCACTCAAAACTGCGCTACTCGACCTCAAGACTGGTGTCTTCTCCAAAGCCAAGGACGACATTTTCATCGCTGCTTGATTCCTAGCCCAAGTCTGTTCCTGCCACCCCGCACAACTCACCACGATGGACCAGACGCGTCGATGGGTCCAGGTTGTTACGACCCGTTATGCATGGATAACAGTTGACCGACCTACTTGGGCGTCGGGCGGCTAGGACAGAACATTTGTACTGCAGGATCATGGGAACAACAAGGACTTACTTAGTACGGAAGAACTATAGTATAAGTTATATAACGATAAGATAAGAGATTAGATCTATACGCTAAGGATATAGAGGCTATACTTAGTAAGAACAGACTCTATTAGAGTAAGGAATAGTAATAAGGTAAATAATACTATTTAGAACTTATATATAGTATAAACTTAAACTTAGCTTATAGTTAGATTTCTATAGCTCTTTAGTAATTAACTTCTTAGTATTTATCCTCAGGATATTCTTAGCTTACCTTTACTGCGAATTACTTATTAAGCCTAAGACTGATCACCTTAGCCTCTAAAGATTGATCTACTACAAGCCTACAACCTACGACCTAGACTACGACCCTAGTATACTGTTATAACGCGTCAATCCCTAGCTTCTGTTAGCAGACCCTACTATCGGATAGCTGACCGTAACACAGGTGGTAGGCGCAGACGGCCTTCTAATCGAGGCGTCGAGTATCTGCAAATGTATCTGCGATCAATCGAATAAGCGCTTTTGGTTTCGGTCTTGTCACCATGTCGGCTTACCCTATCTCCTCGAACTTGCTTCTATTTCTGACCAAACGAACAGTTCTCCTGCAGTCGATGCTTCCCCTCCAAAGGATTCTGTTGCGGCCTAGAACAGACCGTGATTGCCATTATCTACCCACCCCGACACGAGTGCGCGTGTTGCCTCGAGGAAGGAAAGGAAATGACGTTTCTCAGATGCAGTGAGTAGTTACTGTTTTCTCCTAGCCTACAATACCGATCTGACTGGGGGTCTAGGTCATGTTTTCTGTTCGCCGTGTTGGGAAAATCTGGCTCAGCGAGATCCCGCACCTCGCTGCCCTATCTGTCGAGAGACTACGACGGCAGTCGCGACCTACTGCCCGAATGCGAAGAGGGATTAGCGACAGGCCAGATGTTGTGATGGAGTTTATTAGCTGTGCATACTATTTTTGGCGGTTAACCCGATCGCTCACGCCAGTTGATGCGATTAACCCAAGGCTATTGAAGACATCGCTTCAAATGCAGTGTTTGATGGCTAGTTACTTGAACAATTGAGTTCCGGACATCTTCATGGCGGCTGCGAAGCTGTTTAAAATCATTATTCAGTTGTGCACACAAACGACTTGTCCCGACTTGTTGTTGCGATGTTTCGCTATTAACCTTCGCCCCTTTGTCTTACAACCTCTTGTTTCACCCTCCGCCTCATCTCTGTTCAGTCTTCATATGAAAACAGGAGATAGGTTGTTTTCTTTGTTCCTCTGTCACTTTCCTGAGCTGAGCAGTGGAGTGGTGGAACAGAGAGAGCTTGCGGAGATGCTGCCAGGCCAGGCTGATCCTCGATGAAGTCTGGCACGCGCACATGACTCAAAGATGCTTGAAGATGAAGGCCAGAAATCGGGTAGTTTGTACGCGATCGCACCTCCGAACATCACTTCAACTCGGGATAATTCAACACTGTCGGGTCGCTTTGACCCAGCCTCGTGTTGATGACTACGCTGCGAAAACTCAGCAGGAAATTGGACTTGTTTTCCTCGAGGGGGGAGGGCGCTCTTGATGATATGATTGCTGCCATCTTCTTCTTTCCCAAACCATAGAATGAGCATGCGGAAAGCTTAGGGGACAGGTAG
Organism: Colletotrichum sp. SAR11_59; assembly: GCA_025328345.1. Taxonomy (NCBI): domain Eukaryota; kingdom Fungi; phylum Ascomycota; class Sordariomycetes; order Glomerellales; family Glomerellaceae; genus Colletotrichum; species Colletotrichum sp. SAR11_59. Next base: position 30,269 of record JAKMXC010000479.1, read on the forward strand.
ATACCGATGTTCCCTGACAATTCCCCTTTCGGAAGTCCTCCGCAAACAGAGCTTTAAGAGGAGGGAACCAGGCAGACCGCACACACCTTGGGGCCATCCTCCTCCTTGCCCGCACATCGCGCGGCGCCTCTGATAACTCTCGAATTTTCTGCTCTGTGGTATCTGCCGATCTTGCAAGCGCCAGGTTAACATCCGTGGGGCCTAACACAAGATTACACCATGCTGCCCGCTTTTACACCTCAACCAACCTAGTTTGATGTCTGTCGCATCTCGTGGAACGGATCTAAGCTGAGACTTAGATGCAATTTCGATACTCGATGAACATTATGGGTGCCTGGCATCTCGACTTTCCATCATCCTGTGCGAGGCACAAAAGGGCACTTTCTCTCCAAGATAAATTCGCTGTTCAACCCTGAGCCCCAAGCTATCTCGTTGAAGAATCAACCGGCTAGAACCAAACTTCGAAGTCGATTTTTCACAATTCTTTTAATGAAATGGCCTTGGAAGGCTTTCTCAGCTTTGCTGTCGATATTTGTCGTGGAACCAGCCTTTGCTCTGGAAGACAAAGAGCAAGAGCGCCGGGCCTCTTGTCACGCTCCTTCCATCGAAATCTGCATCCCCAAAGCACCCATGGGCCCCACAGCACCAGTCTCACCTCATCGCTGGAAGGTGCAGTCAACCTGACGCTCCTTCCCATCCAATTCGAACCGTCTTGCATGATTGCTTCGCCCGGCGTAATGCTGTGTCGCCATCTTCCTACCCTCTAGTGACACCAGCCCTCAAAATCTCTGCGGCCGAGAACGAACACGCGGCAACTTACCTCCACATCCTCGCAATGTCTTCCGATCGTTCTTCGCCGTCTTCGCGCGCCGTGAAGAAAAAGGCACGCCTCGCGACGCCCGTCATGCCGATCAAAAGTGTACCTCCGCCCATACAGGCAGGCGACGTCCCGACATGTCTCGCAACAGGCAGCAAAGCCATGCTTGATGAGTTGCCAAAGAAGGAGACGCGAGGTAGGCAGATTCTAGCAAGGAACCATGGTACCTCACAGCAGACTGGCAAAGGCTGACGACTCTGAGCTCAGGTTCAACCGCTACGGAGTACCACGCACTCTACAACGAGATCGCCGAGTTCTACATGCATCTTCTCGAGCTGCAGCTAGCCAGAGACCGAAGAAATAAGGAAGGTATGGAAAGCTGCCTCAGCCCCAATCTCCCATCACACATCTAACGGCAATGCGATCGACAGGTCCTGCTTTGATTCCCGGTCCGATGTTGAACGCCTGGAAGAAGATCGACAACCAACTCACTTCGGCTTTTGAGAGCACTGTCGAAATTTCGGCTATCAGCAAGGAGATACATGGATGCCAAGAGCGAATCGCCGAGTACATGTCCCTGGCAAAGTTTCCCAAGTCCGGCAAAATGGATTTTCGCATGCTGCTGCTGCTTCTCCTTACAAAATGGCAGATCGGCGCCATCAGACGTGCTTCAACGGCTGACAAACATGGAGCTGGGGTAGAGAGCATCAGGGGTGACGAAGGTCCGCTGTGTGCTGACCTTGAAGTACAGTTTGACAGGCTTCAAGTCGTCAATGTCAATGATGCTGAGCTGGACGTCTATCGCAACGACACTGGCAACAAACAGATCATGGCTGACGACAGCACTTGAGAAAATGACCAGCCGCGTCTGTCTACAAAATTGCACCAGAGACAGGGAAGGAGAGCTAGTTATGCGGTTATTACAAGGCATGCATGGAAGGAAAAGGTCAACGTCCGTTACAAGAAGAGACGCCGCCTGTCTGCAGCTCAGCAAATACATTTAGATTCCCAACTGTTATATCTTGCTTGAAGACGTGAGTAGATTTGCCTAAATACAGAGGGCCTTGGCGGATTACACGTGTTGTGGTACCCAAGCACGACTTGCACTACATTCAGCTGGGCTGCTGCGCTCCCAACACATTATCCACAATATTATTTTCCCGATGCATAGCGAAACCTGCGTAGCCGCAAGATGGTGTGCATGATATTAAGCCAGACCCAGCTCCGTATGTACACAGCTTTGACACCACTCAGATGCTTCAACAGATACCTACAGCACATCCTCCGAGAAGGTGCAGCAAATTGTTCTGTGGAGAAATCACAATTCACAGAACCGAACATTTAAGGAGTCTCGCCTTTCTCCACGGCTGTCTCTGGTGTAATTTCTGTCTTGGGGAGAGGTAGCATATGCTGAGGAGCCTGAAATTACCACCGTTTCGTCATCTTTCTGCACCATCATTGGTACATTTGCTCAACGTCGGGATTATCAAAAGACCAAGCAGCGGCACTCAGGCATAGACGTTAGGATGTTTGACCTCTTAGAATTGAATTTGATTACGAGGCTTTTACTGTAGTTGATGGGCTCGGAAGGAATCTGATGATAAATTCCTTGTCATCCCCAAAACCTGCCGGCCCCAAGACCTCGCTGGTCGCAGAAACCCCTTCAGGCCCTTCAGATGAGAAACATCATTCTCAATCTCTCACTGCAACATCTAGTCGGAATCAGCTGGGCTTTCAGCAAACCAATTTGCTGCTTCCACCCTCTGTTTGAGCCTCCGCAAGCCACGCGCATGTATGAACAGAATGAGTCTCTCCTGGTGTCTCGTGATAAGTGTCCGAGATGATGCAGGGCAAGGGACGTCTGTCTGATTCTTGCGCTTCTGTTTTCCGAACCGGGTTGATCTCTTTGCCATGACCATGTTGGTTGACACAATCCGCTGCTTCGATATCGTGAGTAAAGTCACAGCTGAACGAGGGTAGAATCTTATGGTCTTGTTGTCACCTACGTTCCTGTAATAGGTCTGAGATTAGGCGTTGCGTGAGATTTTGTGTTGTGTTGTAGCTTGAAGTTTCCACATAAGCGTCAAAAGATCCAACCCCATCTTTTATACATATTCTGCAATCACATGCGACGAATCAGGCTTGCTCGGGATGCTCGTGGTAGCTTTAGCTACTTTCAAGTTTACTAGCATAAGCTAGACTTTCAACTTTTGCGAAACCACGCCAAGTTAAAGCAAACTTACACTGAGATGATCTGAGGCAGACACTTCTTTTGGTAACTCAAATACACCGAGGCATTTAAGACAAGTCTATAAAGGATGATCGCAACCTCTTGCGGGTTCTAATGTGCTAGCTTCATACTGTGTCAAGTATCTTTGTTCTGTTCACTTGGTTGATTGGAGTCTCTTCTCGCCGCTTTGAAAAGCTACCATCCGAAACAAGAGTGTCCACACTCTGTCGCTCCAACTTCTGCATGAACTTGCGAATCAAAGGTAACTGTTTTCCGGAAAGCGCGAGGTATTTCAGCTTCGGGGTCCAGGCGGCTCTTCGTATGTCTTTGGTATGAAAGCACAACTGCGAGGTAAATTCAAGGGAAATTCGAGTCGGGCTGGTTAACGTTATCCGCCCCTTCTTCAGTATCCCATTGGTCCCAACGATTCTCCACATCAAAGCCGCCGGTCATTTGGCTGAGTGGTGGATGGGAGGGAGATTGTCCTCGTTTCGGCTCATTAGCAAAAACACTGAAGTAATTCCATCCAATACTGGCTTTGTCGCAGCCCTTCATCCACCATGCTGTCGCCTGTACCAGCTACACTTTTCATCCCACGGACCAACATCAGTCATCAGTAGAGTCCTGCTAATAACCCCGAATGTGGGCTATAAAAGTGAAGTATGTGTTGACGAGTCGTCTTTCGCTGCACTGCTACAATGAGTTGCGACACTGGCTTTTGCGCGGATGCTAGTGGGTCTATCGAAGCTTTGCTCTGTTCCTGGCATCCATCGTTGGTTGATACCAAGGTCGGCCAACATTCAGCATGGAGGCCTGAGCATGGTGCCCCTCCGATGGGTTGCTTTGTCAAACTAAATATTGGCGAGAGACTTTCCGTCACGTCACGCGCAACGTGGATATTCATCACTTACCTTCCCTCGCACAGCTTGTTGGATTTTCCACCAGCTTCCGATTCGCTCCGCACAGCGGTGCAAGCAGCCCAATCGAGGTTCGGCGGTGCGTTCAATTCTCCCAAGTTCATCATTCAGCCTTATTTGCTACCATGCGATAGCTTGCAAGCCTTGATTGAATCTGCCTTGAAGCGTATCCAATGTTCATCACTTGGCGCGCCTGTCACTCATTTCAAGCTGACTTCTCACAGGGAAAGTGCCCTTTTCCAATCCTTCCTCGTCCATCCTGCCTCGCCTGTCCCGCCTGCCCCGCCTACTCAGGTGACGCCTTACTTTTCCTCTTCTTCGGCCTCATCGATACATCACCAAGCCACCTCCTCGTGTTCGCCCGACCGCAACAGCGACGCACGAAACAGAGCCCACTGCAGCTTTCATGGAGAATCTATGGACTTCGCTGGACATCATTCTTCCGGAATCTTTCTGATTCCCTCGCTATCCAGCCAGCAGCTCTTCGTCAATGCTGGGGCAGCTCGGCCGCCAAGAAATCAACCTGGCCCCGGGAATCAGGATGCGACGCTCCTTCGCCTATAAGCTCAAGAGCCCAGATCGCGCGAGAGAGATACCGAAAAAGCAGTCCAACTCGCTGAACCGGGCAAGAAAGAACTAGCGAATGTCGAACTAGGACTTCTATCTTTCTTCCCTTCTAACTTTTTTCTTCGCAGTTTGCCGCCTAGAGGCGCACCTTGTTAACTGCTGTATGACTCTCACGGGGAAATAATTAAGGGCTAGGATAGCTCATAGAGAAACCTCTATAGCTACTTATAGGGGTATATAAAGAGAGCGTAAATTACTAAGGGGTAAGTATCTCCCTCTTTATACTACTATAATTTATTATACTAAAATACTAAAGTAATACTATATTTACTACTTCTATAACTACTACTTTAAGAGTAGTAATAGTTTTACTTAGTTTATTAGAAAAAAAGAGGATAATATCTATAAGTTTTAAAATAAACGCTTTTTCTCTTAAAACTATAATAAATTTAAAGAAGTATTATTCTTCTATTACTTATTAGTATATATTATCCTCTACTAATATAATTATAATAATCTATTTCTTTTTAAAATATTTAATAAGTTTAAAGATATCACTAAAGTATTTAAAAATAATAAAATAATTAATAACTAATATTATAAAGTAAACTAATTAAACTATCTAAAATAAGAGAACTTATTAGTAGAACTTAAGGTAGTACTATAGTTTAATAGAGTAATAGTTAATAAAAGTAGTTAGATATATAGGGGGTAGTTAGAGTAAGGGGGACCTCTTATGTATCCCTGGTTATATAAAAATTCACAAAAGAATTCTTCACAAAATACTAGGACTTCTATCTCGTCCACAATCAGCTCGTGAGGAATTGTTGTTTTTCTTTTTTTGTCCGCCCCTCCAAGATGAAAGAAGTCACTTGAGACGACTTCACTAGACAAGTGCACACGCAACTCCGAGCGCCACTGGGCAGGGTCTTTAGGCTATTCTTCCTGCGATCAGCTCCCACATCAAACCAGCAGACGTCCACGCCGCCGAAGCCGTTCGAGTGGAGCACCAGAAAAATAAGGAAACAATCATCTTGAGGCCATGATCAGTTTGTTTGGGTCGCTAGCTCAGAAGGTGCGTAGACTGTGTTCAAGTACTAGAATTTCATTCTTTGGCTAACAATCAGTCGCAGTTGGCTCCAGCAAGCAGGCTGCCAATGATACTACCCAAGGAAAGCATGGCCGACGAACTGCTGACGGTGAGGTCCTCGAGGGCAATAGTCCCGGCATCTCAGGCTCAAAAACGACGGTCATGGGGACGATGGCGTCGACAGTGTGGGCAATCCAGATGGCCGTGACGGCTCTGTGATCGATACAGGCGAAGGCGCGTATCGCGACGAGGCATACGATCGAAGTGGCTCTAACAACGACACATCCAATCACGGGGTTCCGAAGGGCTGGGGCTCTTATCACGACGAGTCTGGTGAAGACTCCCACAAGGGCAAGGTGTTTGACGCGGGTACATTCTATCGCAGGATGCCTGTGCAAGGTGGCTCACAGCCCGGTCATCTCAGCCACGAGGACTCCAAACTGCATGGAACAAGACTTTGAGCTACCAGCCGAAATGACTCCGATCATGCGGCATTCCATCATCATGATGACAGTCCAGAGCATGACTATGGAGGTGACACAGGCTAGTCGCCTGAATCAGATACATGGAACAAGCAATTGGCTCGGAGCTGAGGGTACCACTTTGATTGATTCGAGTGTCGGCAGCGCAGCAGGAACCTATGGAAACCATTTCGAGGGCGCGATCAGTGGCGTTAATGGGCACGAAAGCGACGGCACATCCGGACGGCCTGTAAAAGGCGTGACTAGAGCAGGTTCATACTTGAAGCGGGACCCAGTTGATGTAATATTGGTCATTCACAAAAAGTGTCAGCGTCTCGGTCCTGAAGATCCAGTCAGTAAGCTGCACAGAAATTGTCGCAACCCATTTGAGGGCATTTCTTTTGACAGCCAAATTTCCGGACAATTCCCGTCGGTTTAGCGGTATTACTATCAATACTTGTATGCAGATGCTGATAGATAATGAGTAATTCGTTGCCGACAGTCTTTGGTTTAGGGCAAAACCGCCGCAACTGTCTGTCAAAGCCTCAGATGCCGACCACTTTCTCACGCCAGCCAAGAACGGCAGCCAGCACTGGGGGCTCTATCATTGGGACCGGAACCATTGCCGTGACTGAAATCAAACAAGAATGAAGTAGAACTTCAACCGTGACAGGCCAGACAACCCGCCGGTACTTTAATATTTGCCAAACTTGCCCTTCGAATCGTCTCGTCATGTATCATCCAGCTTCTTGTTCCTGTCGCACCTGCTGACCTCTTCTTACCTTAGACATCAACATACTGCACCTGTCTCTGTCTTTTCGGAGCACTTTGGCACCAATCTATGATTCTATTCCCCCGGCGACCAACCCACCTGTTTCGATGTCGACGCCCAGAGCGCGCTCCCGATCTCTGTTCCCGATCTCTGTCTCTCCTCCGGTGCTCTGCATCTCCTCTTTCGGATCCGTCGCCGCTGTCTCTCAGGGGAGACAGCCATGGCCTCGAACCGGAATCTCATCCTCGGGATTCCTTTTCAATAGTGCACTTCTCGGTCATGCTCCCATGCGTGCCTCTCGAAGTATGTTGGCCTGGATCCTTGCATCGCATGCAGCTTTCCGAGCTTTGTTTCCGCCAGTCCTTCGTTGCCGACCCGGAACGTCCCATTTCCCTACATGCCAACGCCTGCTGTGCTAACTTCTCCAGACAATTTGCTCATCCCCTTTTTCTCTCCCGGCCTTCGCCGTCTTACTGCATCCACGGAGTTCCCGAAATCCTGAGCCTACGCAGCTAGTATAAAGATAGCAGCGCCAAAATATGAAGATAATAGCGATGAAGCGAGCTCAGCTTCTTCCGATTCTCCACGGTCAACCCGCGATGCTGCCAGATGTATACAACTTTTCTAGGATTGCATTCTTGCCGCAACATTGCCAATTGCGACTGCCTCGACCGCGACCTTGATCACAACTTTTCTCCCTTCAAGCCCTGAAAGCACTACCACTGCCGTTGGCGTACTCTCCCACCCACTTGCTCTTGTAGTCCTCGGTATCTCGTACGTCTTGCGATATATCACGACCACGGAGCCAACTGCGCTGCACACAGGCACTCTTGCCATCTACCACCAAAGCACGTCATCAGCAGAGTCACCTGCGCTTCTTCTCACGCCTGGAAGCCTACATCCCAGCTAGGAGATACTCCTTGCACAGATTTACGACCTCGTCAGTAAGGTGTTACGACCTATAAATAAGGATAATAGCTGAACGACTTACTTAGGTGTTAGATAGTAGGAATAGGATATTTATACTATAAAATTATAAGAATAGTAAGGACTTACTTAGTATAGAAGAACTATAGTATAAGTTATATAATAATAAAGAATAAGTATAAATAAGGGATCTATAATAAGTACTTAGTAAATATTAAAATAAATATTTATTTTACTTTAGAATAAGTACTTATAGTAATAAAGGGAATAGTATTTATAGATAGTAGAACTATCTATATAAGAGGATTTATATATAGTATAACCTTAAGTTTAGTTTATAATTAAACTTCTATAGCTCTTTAGTAATTAACTTCTTAGTATTTATCTTTATAGATACTTTTAGTTTACTTTTATTATAAATTACTTATTAAGCTTAAAACTAATTACTTTAGTTTCTAAAGATTAATCTACTATAAGTTTATAACCTATAATTAGATTATAACCTTAGTATACTATTAGAATATATTAATCTTTAGCTTCTATTAATAGACCTTACTATTAGATAGCTAACTATAACACTTTAATTACTCTTATTTAATAAATTAATTATTAATACTTACTAATAGTAAAATAATAAGTATATCTTCTTATACTTTAGCTAAATCTCTTACTTTAGGATCTTTATTTTCTTTATATAACTAGTTTTAAAGCTTAGTATAGGAACTTATTAGTACTAAAGACTATAATATATTAGACCTTAAGTATAACTTTAATAGAGAAAGTTCTTTTACTAAAGAAGGATATAAAAAACTCTAACATATTATCTAGAAATAAGATATTAAATCTAAGGAAATATAAACTTTTATTAATAAAAGTAAGTAAATTATAAATAACCTTAATAAGTAACTCTAAAATACTAAATAAACCTATAAGAAACTAAAAAAAGATATTAAAGGAGATACTAACTTTAAGAAAGTTTAAGAGTTTTAAAAAGAGCTTAATACTTTTTAAACTACTACTAATATTATTATTACTTTTATTAGAGGATAATAAAACCTTAAACTTAATACTTTTATTATTTATAATAATACTTTTAGATAACTTAAGTTATTTTTAATCTAAGTTAAGAACTACTAAAACTTTTACTATAGAGACTCTACTAATTAAACTAAGAAAGTAATTTATATAGCTACTTACTTCTATAGAAGAGCTCTTAAATAGTTTAAACTTATCTAAGAAGAATTCCTTAAGTATAAAATATTAAATAAGTATTTTACTAAGACCTATAATATCTATAGTAGTTTCTAAAGATTTAAAAACGCTTTATACTCTCTTTTCTAAAACTTTAATAAAAAATAATAAGCTAAATATAAACTAGCTTAGCTTAAATAGACTAAGTTTACTAAAGAATATACTACTATATTTAGATAACTTAGTATCTAATTTAACTTTACTAAAGAAACTAAGATCTTTATATTCTACTAAAGACTTAAGGATAAAGTTAAGGATAAGATTATTAAAATTAACTACTTTAAAGACTTCTTTTAGTATACTAACTTTACTATTAAAATTAATAATTAACTTTTTAAATATTATAAAGAAAAAAGTAAAAAATAATAAGGACTAAACTCTAGATATAAGTATTAATAGTAACTTTAGTAGAAATTTAACTACTAGTAGAATAATAATAAACCTTATAATAATTAGAGTAATATATAATAAAGCATAGCCTCTAGCTGTTCACTATGATTTTTACCTGCTTAAAGCGACAGACCTCCTAACTCTACGCCTCCTAATAATATATATAGCCTTTAGTTATATAATCATAACTCTCCTAACCTCAGCTGCACTTATATATATATATTATACTAAATAACTTTACGATCTTTAACTTCACTTTAGTAACGATATGGTTTATAATTACTTAATTACTTAATTACTAACTACTAAACTGTTAACCTATCCTCTCTCTTACGTATTACTTACGCTGCTATTAAATACTATCTCTATTACTACTTTGCTATCTACTAACAGTCTTCTTATTTAATTAGGCTAGCTAACACCTTCGCAGCAGCTATGCTATCGTTAGTAACGCTCTCTCTATTAGTTAGTATAAGGCGCACTTACTAATGTTTAAGCCCTACTAAGCTTATACTAGGGCTTAGGCTACGTCTACTTTAGTATTATAGAGGGTTTACGTGAAGAAGGGCTACTCCTTAGGATAGCTAGAGATATATATAGCCTCTACGCTAAGGCTATTAGGTCTTATTATTACTACGATTATTTAGTAGATAGGGTCCCTTAGAGGGGTATTACTAAGAACTCTATCTAACGTAACTTTAATAAAGTACTTCTAATTAGGGATAGAGTATATATTAAACTTAAGGGTTTTATCTAGTATATAGATATTATTCTATATAGCGATATCCCTAACTATATTCTTAAAGAAGGGTATACTTTATATAAGGTTAGTGTTCTTATATTTCTTATATAGTATAGATATTATAAAGGATTTATTATAGGTTAAAGAGGAAGAAGAAGAAGGATAGGTATAAGGCTTTATACTAGTAGAGTTTTTATACTTCTAGCTATAAGAACCTCTTCTAATAACCTCTTTAGTTAAGAAGTTATCTCTTATATAGTAGCGTTTATAGAACCTCGCTAGAAAGTTTAGTAAAGCTGTTACTAAGCTATAAGAGCCTTAGTAACCTGTTTAGCCTTAATATAATTAGCCTTACGCTATGCAGCTAGCGCTATTGCTATTCTACTAGTCTATTTAGCTAGGGCGTATATTTAACTTTATAATATTTAGAGGGTTTACCTACTAATAGGAACGTATAAGGTTTCTATACTATTTTCCTTAATTAGTAGAGGGTATAGGTTAAAGTGCCTATATAGTGTTTCTAGAATTATGCTTGCGTATAAGGTGAATTTTGCTATAGTCTTTTTATAAGGGGGCTGCGTTATAACTATAAACTTAATATAATAAAGCACTACTTATAGATAATATAATAAACCTATAGATCTTAGTATAATAACTAAACTTAATAATAAGAAACCTTAGAACCTTAAATATTATAACTATAATAAATAAAGATATATTACTAAAGATTATAAGTAGCTTAAGAAGCTCTTTTAGAAACTAATAACTAAATAACCTTAATAAGTTAATATAATTATAAAAGCTCTATATTATAGACTAGATATTATAATAATAACTATTAAATTTACTTTAAAGATAAGGAAATATTAAGATATTATTTAAAAGATAGTAATCTTAGACGGTCTAGTTATAATATAACTATCTTAGATATTTACTTTAGAACCTTAGTAATAATATATATTAGTAATAGTAAGATTATAAGAAAACTAACTAAATAGCTTAATAAAATGCTATAGATTTAATAGTTTAAACTTATTAATACTTCTTTTACTATATAAGACTAAGAACTTAATAAATAAATTAAGGGAGAATCTAAAAAAGAACTAAAATATTAATATAACCTCTTAATAGAGTAATAACTCCTTAGTATAACTAGTAACTAGACTTTTAGAGAAAGTGAAAGTTTACTTTATAACTTAGATAAACTTTATAATATTATTTATTAATATACTTAGATAAAGGTTATTTATAAGTTTACTTCTAGTATAGATAACTTTAGGTTTAAAAAAGAACTTAATAATAAAAGAAATAGAATTAAATAATTCCTAAAGTATTAAGAAATTAATATACTCTAAGATAAGTAGTAATATTACTTCTATAGTACCTTAGTAAACTAATAGGATAGAAATTATACTTCTTAGCTATATATAGAAAACTATTTTATACTAAGAAGTAACTACTAACTTTATTAAACTTTCTTCTAGCTTTAATATTTCTATAATAAATATAAAGAATATATAGGAGAGAAGTATAATTATTAGTTCTACTTTAGAAGATATAATAATAAGCTTATTTATAAGATTTACTTAATATCTACTATAATTAGATAAATTATAGTACTATTTAGAGATAACTTTATAGTTTTTAAACTTAGCTTTTAGTTTTTTATAAAATATTAATATAATAATAATATAAAATAGGATAAATATTAATAAGATAAGTATTAAGTATACTACTAAGAAAAAGTATATACTTAGAGAATTATAAGAAATAAACCTAAACCTCTATAAGTTAAGATCTATAAGAATAACTTCTTAAAAGTATAATAAGAAGGGAAATAGATTACCTACCTTAGATAACTAAAGTAATTAAAAAACTAGACTTACTTATTAATAATAAATTATAATAAATAACTAAGAAAAGATCTTTTTACTAGATATTATAAAGATATAAGAATAATATAGAACTTAAAATTACTATTAATAAATAAATAATATTTATATTAATTAATAATAGAGCTAAGGTAAATTTTATTACTTCTTAAACTTTTAATAAACTAGAAGTATAATAAAGAAAAAAAGAATAATTATACTTTCTATATATAGTAGAAAGAGAAGAATTTAAGTATAAAGGAGGTACTATTTATAATAAGACTATACCCATTAAAATAAGCTATTTAGATTAAAAAAAAAGAATTTAATTTAATATTACTAATATAGAAATATATAATATAGTATTAAGATTACTTTAGTTATAAATAAATAACCTATAGATAAATTAGAGTAATAGCTAACTCTATTAGGATTATAATAATTTAATTCTTAAGTAACTTTATTAAAATTAAGCTTTAAATAAGTTAATATAGTTAGGAATAGTAAAATAATACCTCTATTACTTTAAAGTAAAAGAAGCTATATTATAACTACTAGAAATAATAGATCTAGAATAAAACAATAATCTACTTCTATCTATCTTAGAAGAATATTAAGTTTATAAGAAACTCTTTATAGTTAAACTAGAAACTAAACTATCTAAATATATTAGTTTTAATTATAGAATTCCTCTTAAAGAAGGAAAAGAACTACGTTTTAATAAGATCTATAGACTTAACTAAATAGAAATAGAAACTTTAGATAAATACTTTAATAAAAGCCTTAAGAAAAGTTATATTAAACTTTTAATATTACTAATAAGAAACTTAATCTTATTTATACTAAAGAAAAATAGAAAACTATAATTATATATTAACTACTATATATTTAATAAAATAATAATTAAGAATTACTACTTACTACTATTTATTAATAAAATAAGATAATCCTTTAATAGAACTAATTAGTTTATAGCTTTTAACTTTAAAAAAACTTATAACTTAATTAAAATAAAGTAAAGAGAAGAATAAAAAACTACTTTTAGAATATAAAAAAGATATTTTAAGTACTTTATTATACCTTTTAGTTTTACTAACGTTTCTATAATATTCTAAAATATAATTAATTAAGTTTTATATAAATATATTAATACTTATATAGTAGTCTATCTAAATAATATCTTTGTTTTCTTACTTATACTTAAGAAATATAGAGAAGATATATATTATATCTTATAAACTTTCTAAGAAACTAAACTATTAATTAAACCTAAGAAAAGTAAATTCTATATATAAAAAGTAGAATACCTTAGATTTACTATTATTTTTAAAAAAGTCTATATATTAGAAAATAAAGTTAAAGCTATTAGAGAATAGCTAGTACTTAATAACTTTAAAGAAGTCTAAAGATTCTTAGGTTTTATTAACTTCTACTATAAGTTTATTAAAGATTATAGTAAGATTAATATAGCTTTTATAAGTCTTAGCTATAAAGATATACCCTTTATATAGAAGGAATTATAATAAACTATATTTTAGAAGATTAAGGACCTTATTATTAGTAAACCTATTTTAATTATACTAAACTTAATAAAGTAGTTTAAAGTAGAGCTTAATATATCTAACTATATAATTAGAGCGTAACTATCTTAATAGGATTTAGAAGGATAACTATATCTATATACTTTTTTCTCTTATAAACTTTATAGACTTAAGCTTAACTATTAGATCTATAATAAAGAACTTATAGTAATTATTAAAACTTTTAGAGAATAAAGACTTAAACTCTTAAGAACTATTTATAAAGTACTTATTTACTTAGACTATAAGAACTTTTTATACTTTATAACTTTAAAAGTATTAAATAAATAATAAATTAGATAGTTTAAATTCTTATTAAAGTTTAACTTCTAAATTATTTACTAAAAAGGATTAGAAAATAGTAAAGCTAATACTCTTAGCTAATAACTAAATTATAATATCTTAATACTTAAAGAAACCTAGATAATTTTTAAAGGAAATAATAATAAAGACTTTATATTAGTAACTAAACTCTTAATAATAGCTAAACGATCTAATACTAACCTAACTAATAAACTAAATAATAAAGTAATTATAGAGTTTTATACTTACCTTATATATAGTTACTAAGGAATTATAAAAACCTAGAAATAATTATAATAATAATATAGAGAAAAGGTTATTAGAGAATATATAGTAAAAGTAATTAAGGATTATAAAGTCTACTTGAAAAATAAACCTACTTAATATTAACTTTATAGTATATTATAACTTTTACTTATACTATAAACTACTTAGTAATCTATATTACTTAACTTTATTATTAAACTATTAAAGTTTTAAGAACCTCTTATAAGAGTATACTATAATAGTATTTTTATTATTATAGACTAACTTATAAAGTATACTTACTTTATTTTATATAAAGAAATAAGTAATACTAAAGAATATATATATATATTCCTTAAGTATATTATTACTAATTATAGAATACTTACGGAAATTATATTAGATAGAGATAAGATCTTTACTTCTAACTTTTAGAAATTAATTATATTATATTTTAGTATTAAATAATTAATATCTACTATATTTTACTTATAGATTAATAAATAAATAGAATAAATTAACTAAATCTTTAAAACTTACCTCTACGTTTATATTAATTATAACTAAAATAACTAAGTAGTATTACTACTAATAACTTAGTTTACCTATAATAGTATAATTAGAGAAAGTATTAAGGAATCCCCTTTCTATTTTAACTATAGATTTTAACTTACTATATATAGAGAACTTTAAATAGGACTAGTTATAGTAAAAGTTATTGCTTTAGTATAGTAAATTAAGGATATCTAGAAGAATATATAAAAAGAACTTAAATTTATATAATAAAGAATAACTAAATTTAGTAATAAATAAAAAATTAAAGGACTAACTTTAAGAGAGAGAGATAATACTTATTTTATATAGCAAAATATTAAAACTAAATAACTAAACGATAAACTTAACTATAAAAAACTTAAACCTTTTAGAATCTTATAAGTTATTTTACTAGTTAACTATAAACTTAAACTTCTAGAAACTATAAAATATTACTTAGCGTTTTATATCTTACTACTTAAACTAGCTCTATAAGGATTATAGATAAATAATATTATTATTATAGAAGATAATAAACTAGAATATAAGGTTAAATAGATTATTAACTACTTTAAAGAACTAAAAGGATATTAATACTTTATTAAGTAGAAAAGATATAGATATAAAGATAATACTTAAGAACTAGTAAAAAACTTTATTAATATAACTAATAAACTTACTATTTATTAGTAATAATACTAAGAATAAGAAATTATACTAATACTAGTTATACTTATTAGTTAAGAAATTACTAATAGCTACTAATAAATCTAATACCTATATAGATATATTAGACTACTAATAGAAGTAGATTAACTATAATAAGAAAAACTATTTATTTACTTAAGAACGTTTATAGATAACTAAGACTCCTTTAATAAGAAGTTTAGAGTAATTAGATTCTAGTTAAATAAAGTATCTATATTTAAAATACCTTAGGTATTTAATAATTATACTTCTAAAGTAGAAGCTAATATATCCTTTAGAGACTTAGTAACTACTACTTTATTTTTCCTAAATACTATTTACTTTTACTCCTATAATCGCTCTAATTTTACTAGTGATTTATTTAACTCTAATTAAGTTTTTTAATAAACTTTAGCTTTTTACTATAAAATAGTAACCTTTTTATAAAATTTTACTTCTTCTATAACTTCTACTTAGTTTAGATAATCTAACTTTACTATTAAATAATTTACTACTTATTAAAGTTAATAAGAAACTATATAATATAACTAGAGAACCTATAAGTATAGATTATATCTTTAGAAGTATTATAAGGAATACTTAGATAATAATAAATCTTATAGATATTAGAATTTAGAAGAAGTAAATAGTATATATTATATAAATAATAATTAGAGTAAAGTATTTTATTTTTAATACCTTTATTAATAAATTAAAGAATCTAAAATAAATAGTAATAAGTTAAAATACCTAAAGATTTTTGTTTTTAAATATAACCTAATATAGTATTAGTATTATAGAAAAGATTAAGAAGTATAATTAATAGATCCCTAACTTAAGATTAATAATTTACTTATATTAGGTTTTAAAAATAAAACTTTTAGAGAAAGGACTTAATATTATAACCTATAAATAAGGATAATAGCTAAATAACCTATTTAGGTATTAAATAATAAAAATAAAATATTTATACTATAGGATTATAGAAATAGTAAAGACTTACTTAATATAGAAGAACTATAGTATAAGTTATATAATAATAAAAAATAAGTATAAATAAGAGATCTATAATAAACTGTTACGGTCAGCTATCTAATAGTAGGGTCTGCTAATAGAAGCTGGGGATTAACGCGTTATAATAGTATACTAGGGTTATAGGCTAGTTGTAGGTTATAAGCTAATAGTAGATCGGTCTTTAGAGGCTAAAGTAATCAGTCTTAGGCTTAATAAGTAATTCGTAGTAAAAGTAAGCTAAGAGTATCTATAAAGATAAATATTATAAAGTTAATTACTAAAGAGCTATAGGAGTTTAACTAGGAACTAAGTTTAAGGTTATACTATATATAAGTCCTAAATAGTACCTTTTTACCTAGTTACTATTCTTTATCCTAATAGAGCTTATTCTTACTAAGTATAGCTTCTATGTTCTTAGTATATAGATCTAATCTCTTATCTTATTATTATATAACTTATACTATAGTTCTTCTATACTAAGTAAGTCTCTACTATTCCTATAATCCTATAGTATAAATATCTTATTCTAGCTACTTAACGCCTAAGTAGGTTATTTAGCTGTTATCCTTACTTATAGGTTATAACATTAGGTCCCCTCTCTAAAGGTCTTATCCTTAAGACTTAACATAAGTAGGTTATTAGTCTTAGGTTAGGGATCTATTAATTATACCTCTTGATTTACTTATAATACTAACATTATATTAAGTTGCGTTTAAAAATCAAATTAATCTAAGTTAGCATTACGTTCTACTTATAAAGATATTTTCTATCGTTTTAGTTCTAATAACGTTATGCCTTATACTTAATACTTCTATGTGAAGCATATATATTATATAGTAGAGGGCATAAAAACTTATTAAGGTTATAAAAACCTAAAGCATCCTTATAATAGTCTTATAGTAGCCTTAAGTTATAGGTTTTTT